>PVIC010003303.1:0-69990 GCA_004025085.1 Thryonomys swinderianus
GAGAATTCCTTGCATTTAATTATCTATCACCTTCTTTCAAACGAATATGGTTATCAGCTTCCCCTTTATTCCCTGATGACATAAAGATACAGAGGCGAGCAATCCTTTCTAATTATGCTGTTTTCACTTTTTATTTGTAAGTTCTCTGAATGACCACTTTAGAATTTGTTTTTATTAGCACGTTTGTAATGTTGAGCACGGGTACATGTTCACAATACATCTTAATTCTTTGTTACCTTCATTCTGTTCCTTCCTCCCTCCCTCATCCATCTCTTGATTCTCTTGTTTGCAATAGGTAATGATTATATGCCTCTGATGGAGCTGATGCATGCACATCACACATCTTTTTATTCTGATGTAATACAAGTAGATATTTGCAAAATATAAAAGCAATTGTATGAAAAATAATTTTAAAACAAAATTATTAGGAAACAACACTAAAACATTACATATCATCTTAATAAACTGTATTTTCATTTGCTAATCTATCTCTCCACTCATTTATTAACAATATAACTTTTTGCATAAAACAATTTAAGTATGAACAAAGTATCTCACGCTCAGTATATTTTTGTCAATTTCTTTCCATTTCACAATGTTGGTTCTTATTTACACTTTCAGTTTCTCACACCAGAGAGAAAAATGTGATATTTACATGAGTGTTTGAATATTTAATTTACAATTATGGTTTCAAGGTTGATCCCTTTAGGTATAAATGCCTCAAGGTTATCCTTCTTTAAGGTTGAGTAGTACTTCTTTGTATAAAAGATAATATGCTTTTATTTACTCATTGGTTGATGGGCTTTGGACTGGTTCCAAGATTTAGACAATACACTCTGTTCCAATAAACTTAGATGGGCCTATGTCATTGTGGTGTGATGCTTTTAATTCTTTTGGGAAGATACTCAGAAAGGGAATATTTGGATCGGATAGAACTTTTTACTTTTGAGGAATCTCCATAGTGGTTACATCAGTCTACACTCTCATCAACAGTGGGGAAGTGTTTCTTATCCCCCATAGCCCTGCCAGCCTTTGTTATTGTTGTTTTCTCAAAAATAAACATTCTTTCTAGAGTGAGATGGAATCTCAATGTTTTAATTTGAATCTTTCAAATGACCAGTGACGTTGGACAATTTAATGTAGTTATTTGCCATTTCTACTTGTCCATTTGAGACATGTGTATTTACCTCACCAGCTCACTTTTGGATGGGGTTTTTAAGTTTGGGAGGGTTGATTTTTGCCATTTTCTATATGTCCTAGATATTAGTATTTTGTTAGAGGAAGCATTGACTAAATATTTTTCCTACTCTGCTAGTTGTCTTTTCACTCTACTGGTGATTCCTTTTGCTACAGAAAAGCTTTTTAATAAGATGATGATAATCTCAATAGATGCAGAAAAAGCATGTGACAAAGCCCAACACCTATTCATGATAAAAACCCCACAGACATTTGCAGTAGATCTGTATCTCAATCTGCTACAAGCCATCTATGATAAACCAACACCAAACATTATAAAAAATGATCAAAAAATTGAAAGCTTTCACTCTAAAATCAGGGATAAGACAAGGTTGTCCAATGTCAGAACTCCTGTTCAACATAGTTGTGGAAGTATTAGCCAGACAAATTATACAAGAGAAAGAAATAAAAGGTAGGAAATAAAAGAAATAAGGTAGGAAAGGAACAAGTTCAATTATCATTTTTTACAGATGACATGATACTCTACATAGAGGACCCCAAATACTCTACTAAAAGACTTCTATATTTGATAACAAATAACATAGCTGGTTACAAAGTGAGAATCTGAAACATCAATAGCATTCCTGCAGGCAAATAACTAACTCACTAAGAGAGAAATTAGGGAAACAACACTTTTCACAATAGCATTTAAAAACTGAAATACTTAGGAATCAATCTCACAAATGAAGTAAAAGACCTTTCCATTGAAAATTACATAAATGACATAAAATTACATAAAAATTACATAAAAGGAGATCAAAGATAATATCAAAAATGGAAAGATATGCTTTGTTTGCTGGTAGGAAGAACCAATATAGTAAAAATGGCTGTTGCACAGATTTAATGCAACCCAATCAAAATATTATTAGCATACTTCTCAGAACCAGAGAAGTTATTTCTAAAATTCATTTGAATCAGAAGAGACCTAGAATAGCAAAAACAATTCTGGGCAACAAACACCAGTCAGGAGAAATCATTATCCCTGACATGAAATTATACTATAGAGCTTCTATGATTCAAACAGCATGGTACTGACAAGATAAAACCAGACCCAGAGATCAGTGGAACAGATTAGGAGAGGCAAAATTTGTAGTACACTGACCTGCTTATCTTTGACAAGTAGCTATGTTCACAATAAAGGAAGACTCTAATACATAGTACTAGAAAAACTGGCTCTTCACATACTAAAGACTAAAAGTAGAACCATGTCTATCATCATGTAGTAAACTATAACAAAATGGATCAAAGATCTAAATATTAAAATAGAAACACTAAATTTGCTAGAAGAGAGAATAGGTAGAATGCTGAGGACATAGGAGAAGGCAAACTTCATGAACAAAATTGGCTATGCAGAATATAACCATATCCTAATCCTTTGCCTATACCATTTCCTTCTCCTTCATCTCTCTCCATCTTTGATTTTTTTCCTTTCTAGAATAATCTACCTCCCTATTTTATTTCAGCTATTTTTATTTTGCTTACCCCTTGTGTTTCTTATATATGACAAAATCATGTACTGTTTAAATTCATGTGTCTGACTTATTTTACTTAAAATTATGTCCTCAAGGTACATGCATTTTCCTACAAAACACTCACGTTATCTTTATGTGAGAGTTGTAGTTGTGTATAAAAACCTAACATTTTTATCCATTCACTGGTTGATGGACATATACCTTTCAATATTTAGCTATTATGGGTTGTACTGCATGCATCAGTGTAATATAATGTCTTTAACATTTTGGGGAAGGTACTCAAAAAGGGAATAATTGGGTCAAATGGACTGTATGATTTCAGTTTTCTAACAATCTCCATACTAATTTCCTTAGTAGTTGAACTTACAATAGCACCAACAATGTAGTAAAGTCTCTTTTCCCTGTAGCTTCTCCAGCATTTGTTTGATATCTTCACAATGCCATTCTTTGGTGGTTAAGTGAAATAAAAGTATTGTTTAAATTTGCATTTCTGTAATGGCCAGCCATGTCGCATATCTCTTCATATATTTACTACTCAGTCTTATATCTTCTGTGAAGAGTCTTTTCATTTCAAATGCCCATTATCTGATTTTTTTTTAATTTGGGTGGTACTCTTTGTATTCTTTATGCATTCCAGATGTTAGTCCTTTGAAAAGTTGCTGGAAAATGTTTTCCCCATTTGTTGGGCTACCTCACTTTTTGGGGTGTTTCATTGTTGTGTAGATGATTTTTATTTTGATATTATCCAATCTGTTGATTGTTGATACTATTTCCTAAATAATCAGATTTCTATTCAGAAAATCCTTACCTACTCCTTTTCCTTCAAGGGAACAGGAAAAAGCAATCTTAAAATTCTTTTAGAACCAGAAGAGATCAAGAACAGCTAAAGCAATTCTGAGTAACATGAGCAAGACAGAGCTCATCACAGTCATGAATCTCAAGTTATAGTACAAAGTTACAGTGATAAAAACAGCATGGTACAAGGGAAGAAGAAAAAAGATTCACGGATCAATGGGACAGAAACAAATCTAGCCGCATTCAACTAAGAGACCAAATCCCTTTGCTGGAGGAAAGATCACCTCTTTAACAAATGATGCTGGGAACACAGACTACCCACACGCTTGAAGTTGTCTCACTATGCACTAAAGTAAAATAAAAATGGATCTAAGCATTTGAACAGAAACACTTAACCTGTGGAAGATAAAAGAGTTTAGAACTATTGAAGACATAGGTTCAGGCAAAGACTTTCTGAACAAAACTTTAATTATACAAGATGTAATATAAATAACCAACAAATGAGATCACGTCATATTAAAAAGCTTCTGCACATCAAAGGAAATCAATAGCCAAGTGAGAGACAACCTACAGAATGGATAACAAGTCTTATAACTATTTTTGAGGCAAAGGACTGATATCTAGAAACTATAAAGAATTTTAAAAAATAGAAAGCCACCAGCATTCAATCCTGCAGGTTTTACCCTCATAACCTAATTCAATCCTGAGCACTTCCTCCTGGTCATGTTTGTAAGTATGATATTTGGCTTGGCTTTTCTGTCTTCTGTTATCAAACATGGCAATTCATGAACAAAGCTTTGGGGAACACTCAGACCCTATTCAACAGTGACAGTAGAAGAGCTAGTTTACATTTGCAAGGGAGTCCTGTGGCATCACAACGAAAACTATATATTTAGAAATTTATATTACAAAATACAAATGTTTTGAGAGATGATAAAGAATAGAATGACTACATGCATGTACTTAATTATAAAATAAATAGTAAAAGAAACATTTACAGTCCAGAGTGATAGAATTTTACATACGAAGTCAAATTGCCTGAGTTAGAAAAACTCTCCAAAGAAAGTATCACACTTAAATTCCTAATATTATAAGGAGTAAAGCAATCAATGTTTTGTGTTTCCAGTTTACAGACTTATGTAGAAACACAAGTACATTTCTTTGGTTTTCAACATTATAACTTGTATAACTTAAAAATCCATCCCAAAAACCCGAGTATAATTCTTCTTACAATTACTATTTAATCTTGTTTTTCTGACTTTTTTTTTTTTTTTTTTTTGAGACAGGGTCTCGCTTTGTAGTTCAGGCTGGCTCTGAGCTCACTATGTAGCCCAGGCAAGCCTCAAACTCAGCAATCCTCCTGCCTATGCCTCCCAAGTGAGTGCTGGGATTACAGGCGTGAGCCACCACGGCCAGCACTGTGGTACGTGGTATTGACTGCTGGTGGGTGTGAGTCTCCACGCCCAGCACTGTATGTGGTCACTGGGATCGAACTCAGGACCTTGCACTTGCAAAGCATGCGCTGGAACCGCTGAACTAAATCTCCAGCCCTTTTCTGACTTTTTTCTTGACTTTATCCCATTCCTAACATTTTTAGGATGAAATGTGTCTATTCTACTGTATATTTCCAACAGATTGTTAATGATGTGATTATAAGACTAGTAAGTAATGCCTCATTCATCGTACAAAAGAATCTAAACCAATAATCGGCCTTCTTAAAGGCCTAAAACTATATGTATATATAATATAATCTTAAGTAAGACTGTTGTAAAAACCAAGATGCTCCTTCAGTTTTCATCATAATCAATGGGTCATTTACATTTGTTCAACAGCATAACCTCCCCTAGACTTTCTGCTTGACAGTAGTGTTTGTCAATCTATCTGTTATCAAGGATTTCATTTTCATTTCCAATTCTTTGTGGATATTTACATAAAAGTAGCAGCAGAATTATGACAATTTCAAAATCACTAAAGATTTCTAATTTCTTACTCTCAATTTTCCTATTTAGCTATCACATATCTTGTGGCCAAGAGTATATATGCTGGGGTCAAAGTGCAGAAATTATTTTGTGTAGCCCTACTTAGAAGAACTCCACATAGAACAAGGAAGCAAAAGCTACAGACATTATTAAAGGTCACATTGTCACCTTTTCCAACAGATCTGGGCCTCAGTGCAGGTATGGTATAATTTATAATTGCAAACGTCTTCTCATGATAAACACCACTGAAATCCAAGGGACTCCAAAGCTTCAGCTCACCTGTGGCCTCAGATCCTAAGAAGGGAGCAGATAAACGCACAAGGCCTGAAGGTTTATGTGTTATCCTGCTGCCAGTATCGAAGACAGTACCTGCTTTGAAGTGTGAGGAGACAAGCAGAGGAAGCATTTGCATAAGAGAAAAAATTAGCTTGTCAAACGTTTCTTCTGTTATCAGGACCATAACAGATTCATGCATAATAAAGCATTGTTTCCCAGTAATACCAAACATCAATTTCCTTGCTTCTTTCTTTCTTTTTCTTTTCTTTTTTTTTTTTTCTTTATTTTTGGTACGTGGTTCCTGGACATGTATTATTGCACAGGGCAGATGGGGAACATTTGACAAGACTGGACAATTACGGTTCTTTTTAGATACAGCAATTGACATATTCATCTATATATGCATAAATCTCAAACAAAAGAGAGATAAAGCATTGCTCTGATTCTATATTTTGGCAGTTGGATGGTATTTAATGTGAAAGTAATACTAAATTATGTTTGCAAATGAAAGTTAAAATATTAGCTTTATAAAACTTTGATATCAGATTTTAAAAACAAGTTTTATTTTAGAATACTTTTAGATAAGTAAAATAATTGAGCAGGTAGTACAAAGAATCCCCGTAATAAAGTTTTATTTCTATGATTACTAAAACTATATTGATGCTTCACATCAACTAAAGTCTTTACCATATTTAGAACTCTTGAGTTTTCTCCATCTTTTTCTTTTCCTAGGTCTTAACTAAGCTAGAACATTACTTTTAGTAGTTATAAAGAATCCCCTTACACACTTTTTTTGGTAATAATAGTTTTTAAAATTGTACTTGTTTTTTAATGATTTTTGAGAGTTTAGAGGATTATTGGCCAGGGCTTTTGTATTTGCCCCTTCTTTTACATTTGTCTCAGACTGTGTTTTCAGTGTGATCCTGGTATTTTGGGTGTCGTGAAGGCTGACCTCCAAGAGGAAGTGCCTTTCTCTCAGTATTAAGACTCATGATTTGTCATTAATAATGTTCGCCCTGAGTACGGGGCTTGCGGCAGTTTTCATCAATTGTGTGCTCCGTGCAGTCACCCTTCCCTCTTTCCATTCTCTATTCAAAGAACAAATTAGCTGTGTGGTCCACACCTAAGAAGTCAAGAGTTACGACCCAATACTTTGTAGGTAGAGTGTTTACATTACTTAGGATTCTTTCATACAGAAATTTATCTGATGTCTCCGTTTGCTGAATATTATCTGTGTTGGTATTTCTCACAGATCTGATTTTTATACTCTTGTTTTACTTTATTTATGCATTTTCCCATTTTAATTTCAACAGTTCCAGCTGTAGCCATTGGGAAATCTTTCTGCTGCCCTCTATATTCTTTTGACGTACTCTCATCATTTTTTTCTCTCTTTCTTTGTCTAAATGTTTCATTTTATCTAACCATTTCCCTATTTTCTGGCACGATAGATGCTCCAAGCTCATCTGCATATCACAGCTTTTTGCAAAGACGCCTGGTTTTCAAGTTTAATGTGCTGAGTGTGCTCATTATTAAGGAAGTTATTGCTTCTAGGCTCTTAATGGACACAGAGAAGAAAGTCTATGTGTACACTGATATAAACTATATGTGTGCACTAATAATATAAAGTATATGTGTACACTAATATATACATATATATGTATATACATGTTATACGAGCCCTGACCATTTAAAGCAGTTCCTCTACATTCATATGGGAATATGTTTCATTACTGGAGTACAGACCTTGCACTCATCCACTTTGTTCTAGGTTCTTTATTTTCCATTCATTTTCAAAGCTTCTTAGGTTAGCATGTTTTTCCTGATTCTTCAGTGAGTTCTTTTCAAGGATCCCTAATACAATAAGATGAATTTTATATTCTACATATTTTATATTCTACCTTCTCTTCTGATATATATGTATGCAAATATTAGTTCATTATGCGGTACAGCTCTATGGAGTTTGACAGACATATTGTATTCAATATGCATCATCATAGTCATATACATAATAGTGTAGTTTACTTACACTATTTCCTATTGTCACCTTAAAGCTCTCTGCCTCTTCTCATGACAAACTTCTAGAAACTGGCTTCCTTCATTTAGCAACGTTCACCTAAGGCCACCCAAATATTCCCGCATTGCACATCATTTCTTTGGTTCACTGAATAATATTCAGTCGTATGGGTGTACAAAGTGCCCCGCCCATTCATTGCCTGAAGCATATATGAGTTATGTCTGTTTTTAAGAATTATAAGTAAAATTATTTTAAATATTATTTTGCAAGGGCCACAAAAAAACACCAGTGCTCCAAGGAACACAAAGAACAGGAACTCATGAATGCTGAGGGGCACCAAATTGTTGCTGGTATTAAAAATTTAGATGTTTGAGCTGAAATTCTGTCATATTAGACAGGACATTTTAAAAATTCAAGGCTCTGCAAAAATCTTAGAAAAATTCCACTTGAAGAATGAAGACTGAGGATGAAAGAAGTTACCCTACAAATAAATGAAAACCAAAATACATAATCCTAAAACATTCCTCTTATCAAAATGACATCTGACTAATTTAATAACAGTAGGAAAAACTTCATCATTACAGAAAAATAACAAAATTCAGAATCCCTAAAGAGGAACTATTCAATATCTAGCATAGAAGTAATGACTTCACATGGAAGTAAACAAACCTATAATCCAGAAGGACATAAAATTAGAAGAAAAATGCCATAGATGTTGGATTAAAACAGAAAAGCTAAACAAACCATATGCAATAAGTTAATGCTTCTATAGTGGAAGGTGTATATAATAAGGTAATATATAGATATCCTAGAAGAGGTAAAAACCTCCAAAAGAATGAAATTCAAAGAAGGAAATGAGAAACATATCACTTTAAATAAAAATAATTCTCTTACTGATCTTGATAGGCAACCACACACAGTAGGAAATCTATAGAAATTGAAAAACTAAAGCCATAGGGGAAAATTTGATAGAATAAAATACTTAGGGTCTCAATTGAAATTAAATTTTGAAATACTATGATATTAAAATTCAATAATTGAATAATAAGTGAACTAAAATTAAGCTTCAGAAAAATGATTGAAATAAACTATTCTTAAGATTCCATGGTCTAATCAATCTGCTAAATGACTGATTGGTGTCCCAAAAGAAAGAATAGAGAATAAGAAAGTAAAATATTTGAGAAATAATGATATATTTTAAAGTAGTATTAAAATTAATTGAGACAGTTTTATATTTGCTTTTATTTTATGTTTACAATAGAACAGTTGGGCAAGGACTAGTCTTTCAACTACAGACAGAGAAGAAAATGTACAACTACAGAGAGGAAAATGTAAATATATCATTTATCCATATTTATTATCATTTGTTTTTCACTTTTCATCAATTACAACAATATAGATTCAGGACTTTTGATTTCATAAATCACTACCATTAAGTCAAATAAAATACACATCCACATGTTAAGTAGGTGGACACATATTTAATCCTCAATGACTCTTAGAATGGACACATTGCTCTTGATAGGTAAAGGTAAGTTATGTAGCTGTATAGATACACTTAAAAGCAGGTCTAGGACTCCACATCCATATATTTCCTTGTCTGTAAAGTACCAGAAATTGCTAACAGCTATTATTATTTATATAATGTTCTCCAATTCACGAGTCTCCATCTACTTGATAAAACACAATTACATTCGATCAAATAACCAATATCTTACTATGAGGGTGTATTCATCAGAAAAGTACAGCAAAATGTTTTTGGTCTCCTTAGAATCAATAGGCTCTTAGTTAAATCAGTGTTCAAAAACATTTTTAACCTCAGTCATTCACAAATAGCCATTTTTGGAACATTCAGAATATTAGCATATAAAATTTTTATTACAAAGTATTCCTTCTAGATTATATACATGATTGTGAAAGTTATTTTGTCAGTTGTGGTTAGAGAGTAATGTCTGATTTTAGGTATAATTGAACTATATAAATTCAATGTTAGCTGAAACTTAAAATAAATTTGTTCTTCCAGTTAGAAGTTGTAAATGTCAAATATGAAATACAGTATTACAAAAATATCATAAAAATGTCCTACGATATAATGCTGTTTTATTATATCAATACCAAAATTCCATTACTTTGAAAGCTACTTTTGCTTATAAGGTTTAGGTTTATTGTTTGGCTCGCTGGTTGTTAAATTTCAGTACCATGGAAGGGAAACTTTTAAAAAATGAACTGCAGAAAGCAGATTCCGGCATTTACAGCTTAATTTGTATGGCCAAAATGCTGTGGAAGTGGAGAAGATCGCCCCTAGTGGCCATTCATTTCCCATGGATTTTTTTTTTTCATTTGAATCTTTATTGGTACCTTATATATACACTTTGCAATCACACACAATATTGAGAATTTGTACCAGCATATGACACAATCCAATTCTCATTTTTCCCATGAAATTTTATAGTAAATTCGTAACCAGTCTTCTTCATCAAATGAGCAAGATATACAAATACAAAGTTTGGGCTAGCATGTAGCAATTATTGATATTTGAAAGATGTTGGAAATTTCTGAACACAAAGTTTGTCTTGTGCATCATTAACTATAGTAATTTTGGTAAGCATTCAATCTAGAAATGAATTATGAGTACACGAAAGAGCTTTAGAGGTTGAAAAGTGAAAGTAATTATTTTAGTAATTGGAAGTCATATTCCAAAGATATCCATACTGTAAACTCTGTGAATATGTTAGTATAACATATTCCAGGTGAAATCAAAATTGATAGTCAACAGATTTTATGCTAGATTATTTCAGATTGCTTAATATTAATGTGAGTGATTTATAAGTGAAAGGAGAGAAAAGGAGAAAGAAGAGTCGGAAAGGTCTGAAGATTCAAACAACTAGGATCCCCACCAAAGTCGGAGGATGGATGTTTTAGTAGCAGAAACGCTTAAAGGAAGAGATGAGTACTGCTCTCTGAGGAGCAAGACCGCGGACTCTGGAACAAGAGGACCTCAGTCATGGAATCTGCACCTGCGCAGAACCCTGAATTCAGGCGTGCAGCTCCCTGCCATGAAGTGAGAGCTCACCACGATTTCAAGCTTCATGATTATAGGACAGTGAGCACAGCTCCACAGGACGGGTTTCTGCCTGGCATGGAATAGACTCGTGGTCAATGTCTTCATGCTCTAGGCTGCATTTAAGTAAAAATGAGTCACGCACGTGATACAGTACTCTTCCTGAACGTTAATAAAATGAATTTCACAATCAGTAGAACTTAAACTGCTGATTCATATTATCAGGATAGTATTTCAGTTTTTAAAACTGATTTATGGAGACATTTTATACTTACATTATGGTCACACTCAACACTGGGGATTTGTACCTGTATATGACGTATGTAGAGTCTCATTTTTTCCATTCCCTTGCCCTGCCTATGATTCCCCACAAACCTATATACATAAACATTGTTTCTTTTTTTAAGCATCATCTTTTCTTTCCCTCTTTCTCCTAACCTTCCTTTCTCTTTTCCCTTTAGACATTTGCTTTCTATTTCATACTATCTTTCATATATGTTGGAATTCATTTACACCTTCAGCTTCTCATACTAGAGGAATGATATGGTAAAATATAGGATTACTCAGCCATAAAGAATAATAAATTTCCATCATTTATACTCAAATGGACATACCTTGAGGACATACTCACAAGCGAAATAAATAGAACACAGATGTGTGAATTTCAATTTTATCTAACATTTTAAATTACATGTTAGCTCAGATAACTTTTTTATAATTTATCATCTAGTTATTCTGACCCTCTCCATTTAAATTTCTTTCAGACTCAAGAAGAGACATATGTATGTGAATTATAATACGTAAAGGTAACCTATAGTTATGTTTAAAATTTGTTCTAAGATCTGTCTGTCTAGTTTATGTAAAACTGAAATAAAACACAAACTGAGAAAGGAAAAAAAACAGACTTGAAGATGCTTTGCTTCTAGTTTTGCAAATGGTTGAAAGTACCACATGTCAAAAACTGAAGCTGAAAATGATTTTGTTAAAATTTCCAATGGTTTTTGACTCTTCTAGCATTTTGATTTTAGCCCAGCAAAAACCATTTTGGATTTCTAACCTCAAGAATATAAAGGAATAAATCTGAATTTTAAATTACAAAATTTGTAGTAATTGGCTAGATTTGCAACAGAAAAATAAGTTACTTTGTTGGTATATTGATTTAGAGAACGCCAACTTTAAGCAAAATATAAACATGTAGAAGGTTTTTTTCAAAGAAAAAATGAATTGAAGTAAGAGAATTTCACAGAAAAGAAACTTTTAAGGCATTGATTTGCTGGAATCATAAACAATAATAAGATGAACACAAATAATTTATTTGAAAAAAGATCATGACAAATATGCATGGTACGTGGAAAGTTATATGAAAGGAATTCCCATGTAGTTATCATTCTGTATAAAAGACACAAAACTATATTAATCATTAATCAAGAGAAAACTTGGAATCAATGGATGTTTTTTCTACTTTGTATAAATTAACTAAAGAATATATTGAAATCAAACGAGCTAAAATTTTCTACCCTTAATTAACATATTCAAATATTTCTATATTTAAACTGCATTTATCAATTAATGTACCATCTGATGTTGTGTCAAAACTCTGTATTAAATTAAAGGTTTTATTTTTAAAATCTCTCTATTACTTTTAACTCAGAAAATGTCTTCATTATTCCTCCTCCTACAACTTACTCAGAAACATTCTTTAATCATTTAAAATACTCATTATTCACTATATATTCATATCTCGGCTTACAAACATTTCGGTGGTTGATGAATAATTTGGTTTGTAAATAAGAGGTCAGCAAAATTTTGTTTCTTTGCAAACTCCACATTGGGGGGCAAACAAGACCACAGCCATCTTTCCCTTAAAGACACAAATGCAGCCCTTCCCCCAAATCATAAAACAAATTAAGTTCATAAACTGAGGTAGTACACTATTCTATTAAATATGTAAAATATTTTATTCTTAAAGATTACATTATTTTAATCAGAATATGATTGCATTTGCTTCATAAATGATGATGGATACTTTGACTATTTAAAGGTTGTTAATAACTGGGTGATTACAAAGTTATGTGAGTGTGACTGAAGTTCTCTGATGAATCTCTCTTCCTTTTGCACAATTTTAACAACATTTCACTACATTTTCAAACTTTAAAGGTATACGATCAATTTATTCATAACTTTCTGCAGTAATTGGGGAAAGAACAGGCTATCACAGCTCACAGAATTCAGTGCTCCAGCTCTTCAGCCTTTCCCCTCCTCTGTTCTTTCTAGATGCTTCCTTCTTCTTAACTCTTTTTCTCCAGGGTTTTAGCTTCGCTTTTAAAATTTCTTTTCTGGGCATGTCACCCTTCTCAGTAAACCAGTTATCTGAGTTTTCATTCCCTTGAGAAGAAAACATGCTACTTGTAAATAAGATATTTATTTTCCATTAATGACTCTTTTCATCTGAAGTCACCACGGGATATTTGGAAATCATGACACTGAAAAGAAGCTTGTTTCTTCTCTATGGAGATTTAGTTAAATACAAATCTGGAACTCATAGGAAAGCATGTGATCTATATGCTGAGTGTTAAAATGAGGGTTATTCTTGACTCTGTTGCTAAGGGTTCTACAGACTTTTGAAAGTCAGTTAATTGCCTGATGTATCGGATTTGCCATCTTCGTAATGGAAGCTAACATAGGCGTCCTACCATGTTGTTTCTAGCCATGAGTTTATTCTTTGAATATGCAGCCTAATCCTCGCCATGGAGGCATTTTGCGTTCTTCCTGGTGAAGTGATTGCTGTGGACTCATATACACATGGCTAAATGTGACGGAAAAGGGTGTCAAGTTCAGTTGGCAAAAGCAGGCCATGCTTTGAGGAATCAGGCACTGCGGAGCTAGAGTATGTCACCACTGAAAGACTGGCAGAGAAGTGCAGATTTTCTTCCACAGGAAGAAGGAAGCTACCAAATGCCATTTAAGAGGGGAGGGTATGGGAATGGGAAAAATAAGAATCAACACATATCATGTACAGGTACAAATTCCCAATGAGGAATGTGATCACATGCATTCTAAAATGCATCAATAAACTCAATAAATAAAAAATAAAGAAATATAATCTAATACAGAAAAAAAAAAAAACGAATGACGGAGGCTGGAGATGTAGCTCAGTGGTTCCAGCACCTGCCTAGCAAGCACAAGGTCCCTGGTTCAATCAATGCTAACCACATACAACAATACAGGGCATGATGACTCACACCCACCAGCAATCACTACCACACACCACAAGGCCTGGTTTGGTGACTCAAACCTGTATTCCCAGGCCTTGAGAGGCAGAGGCAGGAGGATTGCTGAGTTCAAGGCTTCCCTGAGCTATACATAGTGAGCTCAGGACCAGCCTGAACTATAAAGCGGACCTGTCTAAAAACAAACAAACAAACAAAAAAAAGAATGCTGGAAAACAATTCAAAGTTTGAAAATAACACAATGAGTGAAATATGTAGAAATAAAAGAGGAGAAAATAAAAATGTGATAAATCATTTGAATTTATTTTTTCTAAAGATAAAGCATTGTATTTTCTGTTGAAACCTGTAGTAGCCTATAATAGCCTATAATAAGTTACATTTTGAAAGAGATTCTAACTTTGAAATAATAAGACTCAGTTGAAATTCAGCAAAGAAAAAGAAAAAAGAGGCAAATGTTAGACATTTTTCAAGTGAATATTGGAGATGATTTTCTGCCTTACCGAACCTAAAGGAAGAAATATCAGATACATCATAGATGTATGAAACTGAGATTGGTGAAAAGCCAGTAATAACAAGAATAAGAAGGAACTCTAGGAAAGAAGACCCTTTGAGAAAAAAAGATAACACATTTTTATAGACAATTCTGTGAAAATCAGTGATTTAGAAAGTTAATGAAGCATTAAACTACTGGTTCAAGAATATTGTATTTATTTATGTCTACAAATGTTTTTATACTAACAGAGATTAATTTCTACATTTTAAACTTTATAAGATCTTTTTAAACATGAATGCACACATATTTCTACATACTTTAATTCATGTCAGTGTCTCAACAATGAAGAGGACAATTATTTATATATATATATATATATTGCTAATTGTAAACATTTGTATGATCATTGATAGACTGAAAACATCTCACCAGCATGAACACAAGTTCTGAGAAAAAGTGCAGGTAGAGGAAAGCAAATATATAAAATTTATGAAGAAATATAAATTTCATGTTTTATCTTCAACCATCAAATCATTTCTAATAGTTGTTTTCATGCAGAAATTCCAAGTATTGAAATTAACATTGCATCAACTGAGGAAAAGTGACAGCATTGTACATACAGCTATCAAGTGACCTGAGTGCTTTGGAATTAGAATTTCTACTCATATTCTAGTCTATTTTTTCAATATTCAACACTCAGAGGAAGCGTTGTGGGAAATTTGCATCATCCTAAACCTTGCACTTACTTCAGTTGGACGTGTCTTTCAATTGCTGCATCAGGGCTACATCTGTAACCCTCACGGTATTCTTGGGAGTATGATGTAATTATCCTAAGCCCCTTATTTGTATGAAATCTGACAGTCCCTTGGAAAAGCCATAGACTTTCTTCTTATAGGGGAGGATAATTACATACATGCTGAACCAACTGGAGCCCACTAGACAAGATCAAAGGGAGATACAGAAAAATCTCCTACAAAGAATGTCGCTATGAATGTGAAAGGTGTCAGTAGGATATGTCATTCTCTGGAGAAGACCTCAGGGACCGAACAAACAGCGCATCCATAAATGGAGCCAAGTTTTGCCTGATAACGCCAACCCGGCTTGTGGGCTGGAGAAGAGGCTGTTCAGATGTGAGATAGCGGAGAGATCCTGACAACAACAGGAAAAGTTACAGGCTTCAACTTACGTTTCCAGGCTCCATGCACCAATGAGGGTTCATTGTAGGGGGGTCTTCGTTTTATTATTGAGAGTGGCCTCCGGATGATGACTGACTGGACATCACTAAGTTTCCTGAAGCAGTGGAAGTCAAAGGAGCAGAGAAGGCACAGAACTGTGGGAAGAAAGCGTCTACAGGAACATGACCCAATTTTGCATCAACAGGAAGTTCTAACCAGAGAAATGAGGTGGAACAGCTGACAGTGGATGACTACTGAGCAACACACCCTACTGAAATGTCCCCGAGTCTCCCTGGGCTTGAGCTAAAGTTTCATAATTTGTGCTCTTATTGTGTAAACATTTAAACCTATTTTTCATGCGTAGTTCTATCTGTATGCACTGCTAACTCCAACCACTGTTTACATTTACATCCAAAGTTATTCATACCTATAGAAAAATTTCCTTTTTATTAAATAGTATAACAGCAATTTCCAGTTTATTCTGAAAGTTATTGTGGTATGACCATAAAATAGTAAAACTGGATTTATGAAGTCATATAATGATAATACTTATTCCTTTAGTTAGCATCACTGGATATAACTAGCAGTTATCTCAGGTTCTATAATATCCTTCTGTTTAATGTTAACCATAGCTTGTATTAGTTTTATGTGAGCTTTTATAGTACATGAGGATACTTGCTACCCAAACTTAGCCATCAGATCTGTACAGTATAAATGTGCATGGATGAAACTTTCATTTTTAACTAAAAAAGAATTTTGTTAGCAAACACTAACAGAAAAACTTACATTAAATAATGTGAAATGTAATCTATAAGATATGCTTAAAGAATTACATTTATCCTCAGTTTTAGTAATTGCTTGTTCTTATGAAACAAAATTGCTTCTGTCATTTTTAACTATATATAGATGTAGTTTGCATTATATAAAATGGAATTTTCTGGCTAGATAAATGAAATTTGTGTGACAAATAAAGATGCTATCTATCTATTATTTCTTACTCTGTTTTTGAAATCCTTTCTTTCTTAAAAGCAAAAGCTCAAAAGGAAAATACATTATTCTTTTTTTCACCTGGGGTACCAGAGAAAAATGTAGCTAAAAATAACATGGAAAAAATAGTTTGAAGTGAAAACAAATTACTATCCTAAACACACACACACAACACACAAGAATGGGTTTTTTGGAGCAACATAATTTGTTCTACTAGAATTATTTTGACTTCAAGAAAGAAAGATCTAGTTATCAAAAAAGGAAAGGGAGTACATTTTTATAAAGCCTAACAGTTATTTTTTTACAGATATCCAAAGAGTGTAGATACAGTCTTACAGAGGCTAAAACTAAAAGAAATAACCAGAAAGTAAAGTGTTCATTTTTATCTTTCAGGGACTATGCAAAGTTCTTCATAAATTAACTGTTCCAAAGCTGCAAATAACTGACACTTGTCTCTGGTTTCTTAAGAGAAGAGCCCGGGAATGCAATCTGTTAAGTATCAAGTTCCTCTCTAACCAGCTCACGGGAGATGCCTCTTGTCCCAGCATGCACTGGAGGGGCGAGCTGGAGGCGAGCCAGGGCTCAGCAAGGTGAGGAAGGCGGGTTTGGGTAGGTCATGCACGGCCAGAAGCGGTGTCCTGTAGTATCCAGTATTGACGCAAGCAAAGGAGTACAACAGGAAAGCCACTTGGTTTTGGACATACAGACGTAAAATCTCTTTATTTATATGCTGAAATAGAAGTACAGCTCCATTGATACATAATATGTGTTCTTAAAAATACACTTCAGGCCTCTTCTAAGTAGTCAGAAATCCAAAGTCATTTTCTTGCTTTTCTTTTTCTGTGTATTAAACCCTAGGATTTTAAGTCAAGCTTAATGACATCAGATATCTCCAATATTTTTATTACTAAAAATGAAGGAAATCCTGAAATTGAAATATCTCTGAGTACACTTTCTATAAGTTCTCTTCCCATAAATGTCTATTCCATGTGTACAGCTATGATCATTTGCTTCGGCCTTAATGACTGAGTGACTTCTGTATTTATACTGATTTGTGTGAGCGTCTCCATGAATTTATCATGTAACTATGTGCAACAACTCTGCCAGGAGAGCTACCGGCATTATAAGAGACACAAGCAAGGATCCAGGTAAAGCAAGAGACCTGAGGAATTCGCTCACTTACTAGTCCGTTTAGGAAGAATTGGAGTGCCTAAGATTACCAGGCAGTGCCCTAAAGTGCTTGGCATATAGTAGTCAACAAAGTGAAGAATATTTTGCACATTTTAGTAAAAAGAAGATTTAAAAAGAAAGAAGAAAAAGGGAAAAAGGGAGGAGAGAAGGAATGTCAGTGATATTTCAGTTTTTTTGTATCTTAGTGAATAGGTGAAGTGTTTTAAGGAACATGGGAGTTCAGCCAGCCCTCGTGTGTCCTGATTCCCGTCCTTTGGATGAGCTCCTAGACGTGAAGTTCCTCAGTCACATGTAATTCTATTGTTAATTATTTTTTAGGAATTTACACACTGTTTTTCATTTCCAGTATGGTAATTTACATTACTGCCAACTGTGTGATTAAGGGTTCTAATTACCCTTTATCACTTACAATATCTATAATATTTCAAAAAAATAATAACATTTCTGACAGAGGTGAAGCAGTATCTCAATATATAGAGATGGGCAAGAGAATTTACCTTATGTTTCATAATAGTTAAATCATGGGAGTGGGCTATATTTCCATTAACGAGTGTATGGATAAAGAGATGTGACTTTTATACGTTCCCAAGTCCTACCTTGCTATGAAGACAGGTAATCTTCAGTCATTTGTAGGAAAATAAATTCACCTTGAGACCATAATGTTAAATGAGATAAGTCAGATGCACACGCTTCAATATCTCACAGTTTCTCTTACATGAGTAACACAAAGTATCAATAAAGGGCAAAATAAAAAATAATAGGAGGTAGGAAGACAGATTTTTCAAATGAGGTGGGGACAAAAAAGGACAAAGAAGTGGAGGACGAAGGGATGTAGAAGCTGGAAAAGGAAATGAAAAGAGAAATCAAGAGGTATTATGTACAAGCACCAACCCCAGACAAGCGATGTGTTATATACTGCAAACATGGCCAAGAAAAAGAGAACGTATCAAGAGATGGATGGAAGGGGAGCAGGAAGGAAGGGAAAGGCATGAAAAGAGAAAGTAAAGTGTGTGATGCACACGTACCAACTATCCAGAAGGAATGCAAGCATTATGCATTAAAATGTGTACTAATAGCCGGGCGTGGTGCCTCACGCCTGTCATCCCAGCACTCAGGAGGCAGAGGCAGGAGGACTGCTGAGTTCGAGGCTTGCCTGAGCTTCATAGTGAGCTCAGGGCCAGCCTGAACTACAAAGTGAGACCCTGTCTCAAAAAAAAAAAAAAAGTGTGCTAATAAAGAACAAAACTGATAAAAGGAGTAGCTTAATATAAAGAAGTGGTGACAAAGGTTCTTTTCAAAGCTACTTCGGATTGCTACTGCTAAGTGCAGACCTCCAGACATAAAATAATAGGCTACACAAAGAAAAGGGAAATTTTAATATTCAAATTAGTTTTAGATTCTTGGCTATCTATGCAGGAATATTGATGAATAGAAAGGTGTATTTCTTTGCACTACAGTCGAGTCTGGAAGTTCCAAAGCCCAGTGGACTCTTAAGCATGAAAATGCCATTTTAAAGTAAGCCAGCCACCTGTGCATTACATGTTTAGATGCAGAATTTACTCTGAGTTCAGTTTCTATTTATTTTCCACATAAACTGAAGAGATAAAATGAAAACGCTAAAATAAATATTTCCAATAACTTAAATTTTTAAATTTTTATTTTATTTTATTTTTTACCTATTAGTGTGTTTCTTCCATCCCCTTGAAGGTGTTTTCCCACTGTATTGTGAAATTTTAATCTCTTACATTGAATGTAAACATGTACGAATAAAAGCAAAAACAAGGATTTCAATTTTTAAAACACATTAAAAAATTTTAAAAAGGTAAATAACAGCCACAAGGATATGTTCCTGTTGATTCATCTTAGTGGTTAGTTTCTAGATAATCAAATCTAGATGTTGTTAGGGTAAGACATACAGAAAAAAAAAAATCTCTGAAAAGGAATCAAATGACATTGAGTTAGTTCTATCTCATCATTAATTAGTTTCTGGCCCTAATAGTGTATCATTCTGTAACTCAAGAAGTCTGAATCGTGTGTATCAATCTCCGCAAAACCAAACTGGTGCCAGGTGTGGTGGCTCATGCCTATAATCCCAACACTCGGGAAGCAGAGGCAGGAGGATTGCTGAGTTTGAGGTTTGCCTGGGCTACAGAGTGAGCTCAGGGCCGGCCTGAACTACAAAGTGAAACCCTGTCTCAGAAAAGAAAAAAAAAAAAATGCTAATAGTGTGGATGGTGCAGTCCACCACTGAGGAAGCCACCTAAAAGGATCATTCACATGGTTGTGAACTAAGCAGGGGAACAGCAGGTAAGGGTGGATTCCACAGGTAACGGGAATTTGAAGCCATTCACCCTTTTAGGCTTTCATAAGAACAAGGACTAAAGTGAAGGAAGGATTATCAGAACCTGCAAAGAATGAGGGCTGTGTAGGAGGCTGCCCAGAGGGAGCTGATGGCTTCAATAATCCTTTGCAGGTTCTACCACTTGAGGATGGGTGGTGATAAGGGTGGGGGGAGGGGCTGCCTTCTCTTTCCAGTTCCTAAATCAGCGACTGGTGTTTACCATTTGCTACCCCTAAAACGGAGTTAGGAGGCAATGGATTACAGGTGATGCAGCCAGGTGCATTTCCTAGGGGAGCAGAGTGAGGAAGGGTAGGAAATGGATGTGGATAGAGCAGTGCAGAAAGAATGTTCAAACTGGGCTTTTTTTTACAGCAGCATGAAAGGGAAAGATGGACACAGTGACCAAAACAGCAAAATTAAGCAAAAACAAACAAACAGAAAAAACAAAGCAAACCAACAACGTTTCCTGTCAATGCTGATCTGGGCACTCCTTGCACAGTTCATGACTATGTGATCTGAAATCTGTATCAAGAGCCTGCATGGGCCTATTTTTATAGAATAGAAAGGACGGTGAAAAGGTGGTGAATTGGAAATAATTTACTTTAATACACCTGTCTGTAATGACTCCTTTTACATAGAACCAATCACTTCTTACTTTATAAGAACAAGTTCTCCGAAGATTGCTATCATAACTGAAAGGTTTTATTTTCCCCAGGTTCCCCTATTATAATGAAGTGGATATAAAATGATCAGAACAGAATAATTTTGTAATGAAGGAAAAATTCTATGGGGCATAATTTCCCATCTGTAATTATTTTACAAGTGTCTATTTTGTATAAAAAACAACATAGTTATAAGGCATGAAAAGCTGTGTTAATGACCAACTATATTTCCATAAAAACAGATGCCAAGAAAACATAGTAAGGAAGTAAAACCAAATTGAGCTTACAATGAACACTGAAACTGGACTGACTGCGTTTGAAGCAAATGAGCAGACTGTGTAAATTTTTTTTAAAAATGCACATAGTAAACCACAGCTTATATCACACAAATGATACATCAGAAACTTCTTTATCTCTATGTGTTTAAATGTGCTAGCTTAACTAGAAAATGGTGTTATTTTAAATATGGATGTCTCAGAAGATCTTTTTTGATGGGGTTTTCAATATACACACAATTGAGTAGTCATTGTAATGCTTGTTGAGTTGCAAGAAGCCTTAAGTGTTAATTTTGGGAGAAACAATGTGTAGTTTCAAATCAAGTGGGTGAGCAAACTAAAGATTGGAGGAAATTGATTACTTCTTCCTTTTCTTTATTTCCCAGGCAACCACATTTACTGTCTTGGTGCTGTATTTACTTTAGCTAAAGCTCATTTGATTTCTAAAAACCATGCTTTATACTGTGAGGTAAGCACAGACCGAAATTTGATTAACCCTCTAGCCTACCTGAGCGATGAAGAATTTCTTCCGGTATCACTCAGTATGTGCAGGAATTCCAGTAGGAACAGGTTTCAGAAACACCAAGCTTTCACCTGCAGTGTGTGTCACCAGAGCCTTCCTGTAAGGTCACGTGAGATTCCATCAGAGGACGTTTTGCATGCGATAACACCCTACAGTTGTCAGCACTCTTATTTACATGTATAAGAAAAATAGACCAATAATTTGTTGAGACATTTTTAAAAAAATGTGAAAGTGACGTGGACTTAATATCGTAAGTAACGTCGATTAGTTTTATCCCTGAAATTTTTCACTTGCCTGATTCAAGGCCCTTGTCCATCCATTCACATGCTTTGAAACCTAATCTTCGGCCCCCCTGGGAACTTCCTCCTGTATGTAATACTTTGTAAATGAAAACAAGAGGCCTGGGAAGGAAAGATCATTTTCCAGTCACGGAGCATCTGTAAGGATTCATATTTAGGTCTGTATATTTCAGAGCCTGGACCCTTTTTAATTATCCTTCAATATCACACAAGATAATGTTGAGAGGAACAAAAACAGCTTTACTCTTATAAACTACAAAAGAGTGAAAAGCCACAGCACTCAAAGCATAATTACTTTGTATCTACTTTTTACTTTCCTCAAATTTCTGGAACCAAAGCTTTTTGGTTATTTTTAAACTTTCCAAAAATAGTTTCCCTACTGTCCATCTCCCAGTTAAATGAAGGAAGATATAACACTGTATTTTATGAATTTTTCTGGTTTGGAATAGGAATATCTGGTAGCTATCATTATTTATTTTCAATAGCATTTTAAAAACCATTTCCAAAAGGATGACATCTTAATGCTGGCACCAATAGCCAATTGTTGATTATTGCTAACGTGTTAAACATACTGCTCTAATTGCAAACAACTGAAAATTAGGATAACTTGCATACAGAGTTGAAAATTGTATCCTTGTTATCCTGTCAAACCATACTTAAACTTATTTTGATATTCAAAATTCATTTTACTGACTTTGAAAAGAACTGAAACATTTTTTAAAAATTTTTGACATGTATTAAAGTTCACTGGCAAGTCATTAAGCCACTATGTCTAATTGATATAATGAAATTATATTTGGTAACCTTCCATGTGTATAAAAAGTGAAAATTATTAGAGAAGAAATATTTAATAAAATAACTATGTAAAACATTGATCTCGATACCAGATCATGTGGAAACTATATATTAAAACAAAATTATATGTGCATAGGGAGCAATTTAACTTCATACATGCAATTTCCAATGAATCATTTTTGAATTAATTCATCAAATTCAATATTCATCTCATAAACATACACAAGTAAGAAGAAACTTTCAATTTAACTTTCTCTCTACCGTTAAATGGATCTATTTGTACAAAATTATTTTGCTCTTTCTCCTGATCAGAAGTAGAGCGTCTTCCCTGCTGCCATGAGTTATGTGAATCCACAGACATCACACAAAAGTGCTCTTCTAGGACCAGCCAGCCCATGGGGACTAGCTTTACAATGACTTTCAAACATTTCTTGTCAGAGTACAGTGAACGTCAAGGACTCAGCGGAGGAATGTCCTGTAAAGTGGTGGAAATTGAATAACTGTGGAAGGACATCTACCAATCAATGGAATTGAATTATAGCGAGTGAAAATAAATGAGTGATGACTGTGATTTTTGCACTTCCTGATCAAAGTTTAATTGCCCTGATTAATAAGCCTCCACAATTTCAATTAGCTGGTTCTAGTGTACTCTTATCCACACACACTGTATCTATTCAATTTCATCCTTCATTCTCTACTGTGCTTCATACAGAATGCATTTCTAAATTAAAAGTCACTGCTGAGCACTAAGTTTTTCCTCACCTGTTAAGGTGTCACTATCTTCTGATTGTTATGAAAAAGTAGTTTATATAATCATTAGATGTAGCTTATCTCTGTTCACATTTACATTTATTCTCTTGTGTAACAGGCTGATGATTCTGTTTCATGCCACATAAAATAAAAATTCCTTCCAAATAGTTTTTTTTTTTTGAGACAGGGTCTCTCTTTGTAGTTCAGGCTGAGCCTGAGCTCACTGTGTAGCCCAGGCAAGCCTCGAACTCAGCAGTCGTCCTGCCTCCCAAGTGTTGGGTGGACAGGCATGAGGCACCATGCCTGGCCCAAATAGTTTTTCCACCAAGATATTGTGATTCTGAGTCACCAAGGACCTAATGATAAATTAGAGACACTTAGAGCTACATGGAAACACCTTGAGCAAAAAAGGAAAGAAAAGAATTGAGTGGTTAAAAAGAAAAAAAAAAAACAGAAACAAAGCTGGTGTATATGGGGGAGGTGAAGAGAAGGCAGGAGAATGAGAATCAAGATATGTCATGTACAGGTACAAATTCTCAGTAAGGGATTTGATCATATTGTAAACTGGAAATATACCAATCAATTCAATTTATTTTACAAAAGGATTATGTTGTCTATTTAACTCTTGTTTCAGAGGATTTTGTAGTTTCTATCTTCCAGTATACCATACTTGAAATACTACTCAAATATTACACATATTTATCCTATTTCTGAAAGATAATATATGAGTCCTTCTAGTTTCTTACTTAAAAAAAACATTTCAGTATTGATCTCATAGATTTGGATAACTTCCATCTGGCCTTTGCAACTGATGAAGTAGTGAATAAATTAATTATATTTTTCTTGTAATGCAATATCAGTGTGTACTTATTTTTAAGTAAACATGTCTTAAGGACTTGAATTTTCTTTCTTCTTTAAAAAGCTGACCCAGATCTTTGAGTTCTGTGTTTACTGACAGAAGACTTAAAATTTCAGAGATTTTCAAGATGCTCTGAGCTTTTAAAAATATTAAGTTAGAAATCCAAAACTGAATGATTCATTGTCATCATTCTCACTGTCTTGAGATACAATAATTATGAAATAGCATAGAAGTAACTACTTTCTTCCTCTTAAAAATTATGCAGTTGTCTGCAGGCCATTAGAAGCACATTTTGTGAGGAGAAAGTATTGAAACAGAGAAAGGCAAACCATACTGTATTGCAATTAGCTTGAGAAGGGGTAATCCACGACGTGTATGGGTTCACTTCCCTGAGCCCACTGGCTCCATTGTGGAGAGCGCAGAACAGTGTGGAACAATGGCTTCTGGGTCAGCAGCCTCTCACATCTAACTCCATTCTGGACGGTTAGCTATGTGTAGAATATATAGTTTCAAGGGCTTTTATCAGACGATTATTTGACTTGCAGATACACCATGAAATAGATGTCAGATTTGCCAATTTATTTATTTGAGAGATTTTCACTGGGGTCAAAAACTAAGTCCTCATTCACTGCAGATATAATTTGTATGGCTGCTATATTGAAATGCGCTATGTTGTAGCTCATTCAGTCATTGAAATTGGGCACTAATGGCTCTTGGCGAAATGTGAATTGTTGGAAACTGGCAGGAGTGTCAGTCAGAGCGGTGCTTAAACATATCAGAGGTGAGTTACAAGAACTTAGCTTTATGAGTGATGATTAATATGGGATATAGAAATCTATGAAGAGTGAGTTTGAGCATCATTTGAAAGACAAGGGGAAAGGACAAGAGGCCAGAAGGCACCAAGAATGAAGACAGCAACATTCAAATTATTTGGTACTATTTTAAATACAGCTTACCCATTCTCAGTCTAGGCAGGGTGACCTAAGGAGTCCCATCACTCTGAGAAGCTGAGGCAGGAAAATCCATGGTTCTATCTCAAGGGGGCGATGTAGTGACTTGGTAATTTAGCAAAAGACTGAAGATACATAAAAAATGGCTGATGAGGTACCTTAGCTTAGGTCTTGAGCTGAAAAATAAAATTCCCTTTCAGGGGTCCAAACATTTTTATTCACCATGACTGGAAAAAGGAGATAGAATCATTCTTTATTCTGAATTTAGGAATTGGTTCAAAAAGGTGAGCACGTTTGCTAAGTATTTCATCCATATGAAGAATATGACTTTGATTGGCAAGTATAACCTTTCATCAGTTTTGTTTTGATGAAAGTTAAGTAATCATAAGCTAATATAGAAAGTTAAGCAATGATAAAAGTGTGTGTGAGATTCATAGCATGCCTATACAAATTTTCTCCTGTGTTTTACTTTCAGTTTTAATAACCATTAGGCAAACATTACTTCTCTATGTTCTTGTTTAAATTATTAAATGTTAACAGACTGATGATAAAGGAATTGGGAGTCAGGATTTTATTGCTTATCTCTTAATAGGTGACAGGCCATATTTTTGTCACATTGATTCTCTCTCTAAGGATTTCTCTCTCGCCCTCACTCCTAAGCTCTATTGCTTTCTTTCTGCAATGACATTTAGTTTAGTGGAAAGTTTTTACTTTGAAAAATAAGTGATACATTATGTTGGAGACTATGTCATAAGCATTAAAAATTCATTTTTTCTTATCTTAATACTCAGCCTGAAAGATTTTTAAAGTACTGAAAATTTTTGTAATCTTACTTATATTTTGCTTTCATTCTTTTTTTCTTGTTTTCCTTTTCAATTTCACTTTCCTTTCTTCTATTTTTCACCTTTATTATCACTTGCCATATGCAATAAATTGACCTTGAACTGGGTATAAAACATGACTAAATAAGTGCCTTAATGTTCTTATTCTCAAGTAAGAAAGGTAAAATAATTCCATAATTAGAGAACTGAGGCCATAAATAAGCTTAAACTTATCAAAACGTGCTCAAGCAGTCATAAAAAGATGGGGCTCTCTGTCCTGACAGACTGAAAAGGGAAGTTCCCCTGTTGGATTAGATGAGGTAAAGGTGATGGACAAGTGGAAACCAGCGAACAGACTCTTCGAAGTCTCCCTTGTGTTCACAGATGGGAAACCAGAGGCAATCCTCTGGCAGAACTGCTCTGCACACTCAATAATCCTTTTGTCACCAATTTTTACATAATTTGAATTGAAGTTCATGAACAGGAAACAGAGCAGCCCACCTGAGGAGGATTCCCATGATGCATAGCAGTGCTTATGATATTATTATAAAAAGATAATTGATATTGTTATTAAAAGCTTTCAATTTGGCCTAAATCAAATGCCACCCCCCCTTTCCCCAAGTCAAGAAAGAGGTAAAAGGAAAGAGAGAAGCCCAGCAGATGCATTCTGGACTCTGTGATTCTAAGACTTTGTGGTGAGGGGGAGCAGGAGAGTTGAGCGTTCTTACTACTAGGTTCTCTGGAACGTTAATTCACAAAGGCCAAAGGAAAAACTGTGACAAGCAACTCCAAAGTCATCTGGGCACAGACTCTACAGTGTTGCGGTTGGAGCACAGCAGCTGAACGAAATCTCCCACTGTGCTCTATGGAAGAGCAAGGTTCGCTTCCCATGACCCAGGAACCTAAGAGGGTGAGTCGGGCGTCCAGAGCACTCTGTGAACCACCAAAGGGTTTCTGGATTTCAGAGTGCTCAGACTGTAGCATGCTGTGAAGGGAAAGATAGATCATAGATAAATAGATAATACATAGATAGATGATAGATAAATGATAGATGGATGATGGATAGATGATAGATAGATAGATGATGGATAGATGATAGATAGATAGATAGATAGATAGATAGATAGATAGATAGATAGATGATAGATTCATTCCAGTAGTGAAGCTGAACAAGTTAAGGCTACCGAGGAACTTCCGGAAGATTGATTCAACAGGAGATTAGGGGCCTGACAGAAAAACAAAGGGATACTCTCCAGAGGAAAGTATAATTCACATCAGTATCTACTGTTTCTTTGATTAAAAATACAGGCATATAAGCAAAATTACAAAGCCAGTGAAAAAGCCAGAAAATGTGATAGATTTTCATAAGAAGAAAGAGTAAGTAGAAGGAAATACGAAGATGACACATATGTTGAAATTACCAAAGGCTCACTTGAGTTCTCTCTCTCTCCTGACCATCAGCAAGAATCCCTTTCATTAGCCAATCCTGTGATTTATTCCCAACAATTATTCTAGTATGCTTCCTCCTTTAAATGGGCACAAACTTGGGAAGGCAAAACCAGGCTACAGTTGTCTCTTAGTAATGACTGTGTTCATTTCAACAGGAAAGTCCAAATATCATCCATCTCTCCACAGGACCCCAGCACATGTAGATTAGCTCTCAATTTCCACCCAAAGAACATTACTCTTCTGTCTCTTTCTAAGATAGTTACGTTTCTGTACCAAGTTGATTCAGAGGCAGTTTACTGGAATCAGAATTCCATGGTCACAAATTTTATTTCAGGAAAATAATCCTGAGTTTAATTTGAAAATAAAATTTATGTACAAGGTAATTAAGCTATAACTACCTTACTTTTTTCTTAATTTACATATCTGAATTGTGTAAAATCAATATAAAGTCACACCATAGGGTTGAAACAATGGTTTCTAAGTATTCTTCTAAGGAAAATTATAGACATATAAAGTGATATATCAGGTTTTGATAATTGCAAGTTTGAATTAGAACATTATTTTCAGATATACAGGCAATTACACAAAAAGCAACAATACCATTTGTGGGGAGGAGAGAGTGTACAGTATTTAAAATGTAATTTCAAATCTAATAGCCTAAATGTTGATTGAAAAAGTCAAGGTGAAAGATTCTCAGAAAAAGTTACTTCTGTGCTATGTGAAAATGACATAACATCTGCACCATCAGAACAAAAAGTTAATGTTAATTATACTTATTGTAGTAATAGCTGCATAGCATACTATGATATAATTTGTTACAATATCCTGTGGTAGTTATCTTTCTTTCTAAATGAGGAAGCTCAAAAGTACAGACTGAATAGTAAATTTCCCAAAGTCACAAGTTTAAGGATGTGCAGGCCTAGATTTGAATGAGCCAAAATTGAACTGACATGGTCAGATATTCCACATATGAAGAGGTTCTCAGTTATATTTTATATATGCAAGTAGTAGGGCAGAAATAAAATATTTTTGTGACCATTATTATTATTATCAAACCTTTTAATTGTAAAAGTTACTTATTCTACTATGTCTTTGTATGTTCACATTTTCTAAAATAACTTTCAGTACAATATATAGAAATTTTGAAAAAAGCATTTTCTTAGCATTTTTGGAAGTATGTGTTCTTTCCTATTTAACATAATACTAGTAAAGAAAAAGTAATGGTTTTTAGAACAAAAACTTGGAATAAGATAGAATAGCAGTGACTGGGAAAAACAGACTTTCAAGTGAAGCTGATATAATTTTTCATTTTCTATGCTGACAGAACAATTTTTACATGCATGCTAAATTAGACTACAAATATACATTTCTATATTTTTAGTTAAAGATGTGTACATAACTATAATTCTTATGTAATACCCACACTGACCTTCATAATATTAAAAGTCACATGTAATATACAATTTTCTTTCCAAATTTCCTGATAATGAAATTCCAGTACCAAAACTAATGTTGCTAATACAAATTTCTGAGGATTAATCTCAAAGACACTTTAACTGTTTTAAATAACTTTTTAATATGATAATAAATGTAATTGTTTTATGTATTGAAATAGCTTAGAAATAGATAATAATCTACTTTTTCATCATCTTTTTGTATTCGTTAAAGGAAAATATCTGAATTTCAGCTACGTCATCAACTTCTGCCATGAATTTTACTAATGACACGTCTCCAATGGCTTGGAACCATCACATTTCTTGTGGGAAATATGCTTGGAAACCTTACCTTTCCAGGTGTGGGATAAGTAGGGGCGCTGGCTGTGGAAAAGCATTGTTGAATAAGAATAGTCAAAGCATCATGCTCTAGGGCCTAGTAATATTCAAAGCTGAATTCACTCTCTCTTTCCAAAACTGTACCACTTTAAATTAATATCTCTCACTAGTATAATTCAAGTACACAGGTTCTGTGTGTGCTTCAAATATCCCGACAGACACTTTCCTTAAAAGCAGGTGTTGTGTTCTGTTTATCCTCTCTGTGTTTTCAGTTAATCCCCCTCCCTCTTTTTTTGAGACAGGGTCTTGCTTTGTAGTTCAGGCTGGTCCTCAGCTCATTATGTAGCTCAGGAAAGCCTCGAACTCAGCAATCCTCCTGTCTCTGTGATCACAGGCGTGAGCCACCACGTCCAGCACTGTGGTATGCGGTATTGATTGCTGGTGGGCGTGCGTCACCACGCCCAGCATTATATATGGTTACCGGGATCGAACTCAGGGCCTTGTGCTTGTGAGGCAGGGGCCAAAACCACTGAGCTAAATCTCCAGACCAGTTAATTCCTTTTTCAGTTAGTTAATTCCTACTTTATACTGCTGGAGGTTCAAACGAGGGCCTTCACATTCAGCTTCATCCCCTCAGTCCCACACCTTTCATTTGGATTAAGCATCAAGTCAATAAATTGCCCAGGTTGGGCCAGAATTTGTGATTTTCCTGCCTCAGTTCCAAAAATGATGGTATTCCCTTTGAGTGAGCTTCATCACATTCTATTTCGTTCTCTTTGTTAATAGGTTGATAATATCACTCAATCACAATATTTTATATTTAAGCTGTTGCAGAAGCATCCAAATATTTCTCCTTTTCTGGTACTTGACTTATCCCAAATATGTTACAAATGTTAAGTTGATCCTGCTGAAATAGGTCATAAATTATGTCATGTGAATAACTTCTGGAAGTCAGTAGAAGTTTAAACATCATAACGTAGCATTCGGTATATTTTAGAGACTGGTTGAAATAGAACTTTCTAGGTCTCATTTCTAATGGCCTCATATGTACCTGCCACCAGAATGAGGTACACAATGCCATTGTAGCAATTTGCTTTCAATTTTGTTTCCTTCTTCTTATAATTTCCAGGACTTAGTATTACATTGTTTTCCAATGTCTTTATTTTCCAAGATCCAACCTGTTTACCTTGTGACTATTGTTAATTCTATCACTGAACAGTGCACTCCTAGCTGAAATTCACACACTGCTCTATTTTTCTTAACATATTTATAACAAGACCGATGAGTTCATGTCTAATGGACATTTCTCTCATATTGTCCATCATGGAGGATTTTGCTCATTTTAAGAACTTCATAGATAATAGATTTTTATAGTACTAGAAAAACTCATGAAGGAAAACAGAAACGTTATGAACAATGAAGAGTCAGAGGCTGAATCTACCCGCCTTTTGCCCAAGGAGGACAGAGGGGTCTTTGAACGTGCCGAACTTTTGCTGTTCCACGTGCTGCTCTGGGCAGGGTCCTCACGAATCAGGTCAGCTCAGTAAATACAGCCATGAGAATCGTGACTAAATTTGTGGAAGAATGTGGCTTATGAATGTGTAATAAGTCAGTAAACTTTAGAATTTTGACAGCAAAATAAAACCTGACTCCTGATATATTTTGTGAAACATGAGATAATACCAATAGCGATCACCTACCCCTTCAATTCTGTCAATGTATTAATGTCAATGGCTTACACGTAAGAGTCCTGGCTAAATAATTACCATCGGTACACAAATAGATGTAAACTAAGTTGTCTTATGCATGTTTTCCTAGTGTACACTTCTGTGTAATAGTTCAGATAAAACATGATTTTTAATAACTTATCTAGAGTATAATCACCCTAAGAAACAGTAGTAATTCATTAAGATCCAGAACTAAGAATTATAATTATTTATATTAATCTCTCAAATTGTGATGGGAGGTCAAAAAGTATAGTGCAATTTTCAAAATAATGAAAAACTAGATGCAAAAATAAATACTATTTCTTACCCTCATGTCTTATATCACTTTACTATCAAATTAGCCACTTGTCCATAATGACTATTTCCTTTTAGTGGAAATAATATTAAGAAACTAATATCTCCATTTAAGTGCATTTTATTGTTATTGGTGTACAGTGTCTCTCAGATACTCCTAGTTGTGAGATACAAAGAACAAATTTATGGTTATATATCATAGGTATGGATCATATGTGTTCCTTCCATCTATAATTGTAGGTATATGTTATTGTATAGATGAGACAAAGAAAAAACAGAGAAGGGAGATAAGTAGTAAAAAAAAAGGCAAGAAAACAAATTATTTGAAGGTGTACAAATACAATTTAAGTTAGTAAACAACTAGCTTCCTGTTGCCCTAGACAAGCTCACTCCTGTTTCCCTGTGTGAACTGACGGCACCACATAAAACCTTCCTCACTCTCCACAGACTTTCACATGACACATCACGATGGCCTTCCTTGGGGATACCCTCAGTGTGTTAGATACTGAGCATCATTTAGAGACAATTTCTGATGGACAGGAGTGTGTGCACAAGAGACACAAAAGTACTGCACAGCTTTGTAGAGGGTCATGTGAATATTTGCACAGTTGGGTGTCTATTGTGGAGTCCAGAAATCAATCTCCCATGAATGCTCTGAGCCTCTGTCCACCATTCAGTCCACTGTGGAGCTGAACCTGTGTATTTCACAAGTGCCCACTTTGTAACGTATGAGTGTCCATGCCTGTGATCCCAGCACTCCTGGAGACAGAGGCAGTAGGATGGACAGTATGACTTAGTGAGATCCTGGCAAGACATAGGAATGGGAGACAATGAGAGAGAGAGAGACAGACAGACAGATAGACAGAGACAGAGACAGACAGAGAAAATGAAAGGGGAGAGAAAATGGAAATTGTTAAAAGGAATGGGGATACAACCTAGTACAGAACTTCTGGATACAACTCCTAGAAAAGAAAAAAAAAATAACTAAAGAAACAAAGTTCACATTTATAGTGGATTTATGAATCATTTTTACTTATGGGTTAATTTGTATTTTAGGAGAATAATAGGAAGTATAAAGACTGTATCAGTGAAAATCTACGAACTTATAGGTATATCTAGGGAAATGGGAAAAAAATGAGAGTTAAATTGTGTCATATGATTCCCAATAGTGAATGTGATCATGCTATGATATGTACCATCAAGATAAACATTAAAAAAAATCATTCCAAGGCTGGAGATTTAGCTTAGTGGTTCTGACACCTGCCTAACAAGCACAGTTTGATCCTTGGTAATCACAAACAACAATACCGGACACAGTTACCCACCCCCACCAGTAATCAGTACCACATACCACAATGCTGGGCATGGTGGCTCACTCCTGTAATCCCAGCATTCAGGAGGCAGAGGCAGGAGGATTGCTGAATTCAAGGCTTGCCTGGGCTACATAGTGAGCTGAGGGCCAGCCTGAACTACAAAGCAAGACCCTGTCTCACACACACAAAAAAATCATTCCAGATTTATCACCTATAATGTCTTAAATGATGTCTATTCCAACTAGATGATCTACATACTGCCGTCTTTGTGAATCATAGACCATCAACCTGTTGTACTTCTTTCAGTCTTCACCTGCAATACTAAATTCACTCCTTCCTGACTATTCAAATGTAATGTCCTTCTGGTGTACTCATTACACTTATGCTCAGTTATGGGTATCCTCCTCACTCTGCCTGGCCTCTGTGTAGCTTGGAGATTATTTTAAATGACAGAGTTACTTAGTTATTTCATCCTGTTAATTATCAAAACATTTACCTGCATAATCTACATTCAACTGTTGCTTTTTCATTCTTTTCTTATAAATATCTTAACTTCCCAGTTATTCAAGAAACTCCTTGTGAACATAAACACTGTGTAGTATCTTTGTATTCCATATGGCTTAAAGTATAGTGTCTTGAGGATCATGAAATATTTGCAAGCAAAGTGAACAATAAGCAAAGTGAAAAATAATTATTGTCAAAAACAAATCCCTGAGATGAGATTATCACTTAAAGGTTTATGAAAGATAGTTATAAACTAAGATCGCCTAAGAAGATGTTCTACTAAACTTGCCATAAGGCAAATTGTTTTCTTTTGTATAAGAGAGAGTAATTAGCTCAGAAATATCTTGGTAATATGGTAACATTTGGTGGCAACAAGAAAAGGTTTGAGGCCACTGTTCCATGAAACCAGAGAGAGCTCTTACTCTATTCTTCATTAAGCAAAATTTTAGACTCCTGATATGCACTTAATCAGTTTTGACAAAAATTTCACAGCTATAAATAAGAGGGAAGAATGTAGTGAAGAGATCCTGGCATCAGAATGGTTCTCTCTGAAGCCATGTCCTTCAGCTCAACATAATATGACTGATAATTTTCAATCCTCCTCAATACTTGTAAGATAAGGAAAATAAAATTGAATGATGTGAAAGTTAAGACAAGAACTTATTGAAACCACTCCAAAACTGAGATTTGCTCTTCAGCGGAGGTTTCATAGTTAACATGGAGAATGTATTGATCAGAATGCAATGGGAGAGAAAGAATTTGGAAAGGATCAATGAACATTGAGTCGTACTCAGCTTGATCCTTCACACAATATCTTTAGACATTAATAAAAACATCTGGAGTTTTCCAGGCTGCATCATATAAAGTGGATTGATTATATTATCAACTGGAATTTCTAGAAGCTGATGTTTGCTAATGCATCAGACATGGTCAAATGGTAATGTGTATGCAAATTGTTACTTCCCTGGGTTCTCACTTGAGTCATGTAGTTGTTGCTTTATCTTCTCTTATCTCACATATATAGAATCACTCAAAGAGGTGTAAAATGAAGATTAGCAAAAGAGTGTGATGTATAGCACAGATTTCAGACAGATGAGCAGCGAATGATGCGAGACGCTGACTGAGTACAGGTTCACTGATGTGGGATGCAGTAGCACAGCAGGAGAAATGTTAGACCCGCACTTGCGGAGGGCTGCCCATGAAGCCGAAAGCACGTGGAAAGGGAGAGATGCGAAGAGACCGAGGCCCAAGTGAGACATGGAAGGAAAGACGGGCTGGCCTAAGGAAGTAAAGGCTCCGAAGTGCTGACACATAAGCAAAGACGGGTTCAACTATCCAGAATATGGATAGTTATAGTAGCTTTTCACATCTGAGCTGAGATTACAAAGGTTAAAATCCATAAAATGAATACAGATCAGCCACTCAATGAAACCCAGTTATAGGGTGTGTTGACCTCCACTGTGAGCCCTGAAGGCATTGCCTTTAAAAGCAATGTCGTCCCATAGTTTCCACATGAATGTTCTAGTGTGAAGGAAACACTGAATAAAACAGAGCACGATGATGGATGTGCTATGAGGAAAAAACTGAGGAGTAGAGAATAAGAGATTGGGTCGTATATGTTGAAGTGATCAGTATGGTAGGAAGGCCTCACTGGTCAGTTTTCTGGAGAGAGCACCACTGGAGAGAAAATAAAAGATCAATGTAGGGTACATGGAAAGAACATGCTAAGGATAGAGGTCAGTGAGACAAGGGCCCAGAGAAAACATATCTACTGCCTCCCAGAAAAGTCACAGAGCCTCCACATCAGGGGTACGGTTACTGGAGCGGAGTGGACTCCACGCGGTATATGCACAGTGCATATTCACCTATAAAACAATGATATTCTAAACATGTTTCAAGCACTTGTCACCAATTTACTACCAATACTAGTTCAGACCAAGGATAATTTTTAAAGTAAATGAAAATAAAATGTAATGAATGACACACAGTGTCTCACTTTTTTCTCTGCACATTCAGGCACATACATGCAAAACAAAATAGCTAGTTTTATTTCTTCCACTAAAATGGTAATAAAGTGAAACAGCTTTTACCAGTAATACTTAATTGTGAGACAAATTATAATCTACAAAAAATTATAATAGAGGGGAATAAATTATCCTTAAATTGTTGAGTCTAACTGGTAATTGGATCTGAAGGAATCCATCAAGACAAAAAAATTCACACAGTGGTCAGTCTATCCAAGGGTTTCTGGTTCTGCCAAAAGCTATTTTTTTTTTCACTTTTGTAAATCTGTGAAAAGATAATTTTGAATGAGCACTTCAAATTACCTTTCTGTACTTACTATGAGCTTCATTAATCTACATGAAAATATAAAGTATATCTAATATACATTTAAAATATCCATTTGCTATAACTCAGGTGATGGGGATTTCATCAAATGGCACGTGATTTTGATAAATTAATGATGAATGTAACAAAAACAACTTATTTGCAACAAATCTGCTAACTTTTTTTTTTTTTTGAGACAGAGTCTCGCTTTGTAGTTCAGGCTGGCTCTGAGCTCACTATGTAGCCCAGGCAAGCCTCGAACTCAGCAATCCTCCTGCCTCTGCCTCCCGAGTGCTGGGATTACAGGCGTGAGCCACCACACCTGGCACTGTGGTATGTGGTATTGATTGCTGGTGGGTGTGAGTCTCCACGCCCAGCACTGTGTGTGGTTACCGGGATCAAACTCAGGACTGTGTTTGTGAGGCAGGTGCCTGAACCACTGAGCTAAATCTCCAGCCCCACCATTTTCAATCAGTTTAGAGAACAAATGGTGCACACATTTTTTTTTTTTTGTCACGATCTTATGATGCCTGATGGATATTTGTCTGAAGCGTTGAGATCTGATGTTTGAACGGCCAAGAGTACAGTTACTTAAACTGAGTTCCACAGCCAGTGTCTTTATAACTGAGGCTCAAAGCTTTTTCTGATGAGTAAATGAAAACATAGGGTCTGCTTTAATTGGAATTTTTGTTTTTAGCTCAAGAGTTTGTTGCTCTGTCCCATACATGATTAGAAAGAAAAAAACATATGGGAAGGAAAACAGCTTACCAACATTAATAAGGTAGTTACTAAAAAGCAATATCTGAGAAAATGTTTGCTTCTTTGAACTTTGGCAATTTTATTATGTTTATCATCTTTATCAAAGGTCTTACTTATCATTTTTTTCATAAATACATACAATTTAATGTGTTTGTTAAAACTAAAAGTTTAAAGAATATTACCAAAAGGCATAGTGATGATTATTAAATAGAATGGATAAAATATTTATAAATTATAGTAAAAGATTCTTTTATCATAGAACTGAAATTTAATATAAATATTTAGATAATATTTGACAGTATCTACAACACTCAAATGTTATCTCTTTGTTCCTTTTCATAATAATTCTTATTTTTATGGCTGTTTTTATATTCTGATTTTAGATATCAGTCCCTTGAGTCACGGTTGCCTGCTTATATCCTGTCTCTTCGGCAGTAGACATTACATTTATTATAATTGAACTTCATCTTCCTGTGAACATGAAATTTTTATGTGATATTTTTATTCTGATCCTTGCAAGCTGTTAAGGACGGGGATTTCATAGTATCTGAAAGAGATAACGATGTCTAGGTGGCTTGTCAAGCAAGGGTTTATATTTATAGCAGGCTAGATTAAATAGAAATTGACTTTGGTCCTTTTTGCATGGCTTCTATAGTGATAATAAAATAAGTGAGAACTGGATAGGTTTTTAATGTTGTAGATAAGAAGGCTACAGAACGGGGAATTTATTGTCCATTGAGTCAAAGCGATTCTGAGTCAGAAGAAAAAGTAAATAAGACCAGTTTTTTGGCAAACTCACTCAACCCATGTAAATACCTCATCTTTGCGTTTTCTGGGTTTTTGTTTTGTTTTGCTTTTGAGACAGGGTCTCACTTTGTAGTTCAGGCTGGTACTGAGCTTACTATGTAGCCCAGACAAGTCTCGAACTCAGCAATCCCCCTGCCTCTGCCTCCCGAGTGCTCGGATTACAGGCATGAGCCACCATGCCTAGCATTTTTACATTTTTATTCAGTGATTTGGTTAACTACCCACTGTCTTCTCCAAATTACATATTTTGAGAATTTGTTGCATTGCAATGCTTCAGATCTTGCTCTTATAGCTCTTGAATGTGTTCTAAATTAAAGGAATAAGATAATAATTAGATTATCAATATTATATTTGATTTTCTTAAGAAAAATTTTATTTACCATATGATATTATGATAATTTTCCGAAACAACTGATGCCTGGTCATTTTTAAATTTCCAACCCTCATGGTTCTTTCTTTGGAGAAGGATTCTACTGAGAGTCGCATACAATTATTCAAGAATTCCTCACATGGCATTTCTTGAAAAGATACTGAATATTGGTCGTGTGCTATAAAGCTGCATTCTGAAAGAAGGCAATCAGTTTATGCACTGTAAGAAAAGGAGGGACTCCTGGGGATGAAGTAGGAAATTATCTAAGATACTGGAGAAAAATCTATGAAATTGTGTGTCAAAAGTTGTGTGATCCTCTGGTGCAGAGCATAAGATGATATTATAGTGATGAATCCAGCAGGGCATTTTCACATTCAGCAATCTCATTTTATTGATGAAGGAGTGGAGAGGTAAATAGTTCTTCTCAGTGGCATAAGACTGAGCAAATGACACTGGAAATGTTTATTTCCTAAGAGGGAAGGACCCAACACAGATTGTCACTCTAAGAATATATCATTCTGACAGGCATATCTCTTTTTAAAAACAGCTTCCATGCATTTCTGCAAGGACTAAATGATCATCTATCCTCCTTTTGTGTGAGAGGCTGTTATACACTATTGAAATGACATAGCAAAGAACAGAAAATTAATGTTACATGCATCCTTATTACGTTGTGTAAAGCAGAAAACACTAAAATGATTTTCTGACATCTTCATAAGAAAAATGTAGCTAAATATGCAAAAATTATTCGTGTCCCTTATGAAAGTGTAAATTTTATTCTAGCTTGTGTTTCATAGATCTGAAATTATTTATAATTGATGTAACTTAGTCATTTATTCATTATTTTCAAATACAAATTCTTTGTTTATACTTTTCCTACAAAGTTCTTTAGCTATTCCATAGTGAATAAAAATCATTAGGACAATGGAAGTGACAAATTTATAAGACAGCTTTGGTGAGTAATTGTCATTCAGATATCAATGACTACAAAGGAAACCTGATTACTTTTCCTTCACTATTTTTTTTCCTAAATTACATGTTTTATTTTGTGCCGCTGGTTTTATATCAGCTAAAAGATTTTATCATCTTTGCATGCAATGAACATGTTGAAACCAGTTTCTTGTTATATATTTAGTTTCAAGAATTGGAGAACTCTGGCAAAACAATGACATTTCTCACTTAAAATACATATCACTGAGCTATGTAATTGATGGACATATTTCAGTGACAAGAAAAAATCCAGCTTCCCACATTTCCTGTTTGCATAATAAATATCAATATAGATACTAACTTTCCTTTATTTTTTTGAGATCACTCTTGCTCTGTAGTTCAGGCTGTCCTTGAGCTCAGTTTGTAGCCCATACTGGCCTTGAACTCATGGCAGTCCAATGTGTGCCCAGCTACCTTCTGCTTTGAAAGTAAGTTGAAAGAATTTTCTTTCTTACATAGATACCTTTATAAGTTAATAACTAATATGCTTATACTTTTCACAAAAAGGTGGTCCTTGACATTAAAGAAAAAATATGTTGGTAATAAAAAAGGGAAACAAAACAATGTATTTACAGGGCAGGAGGGTGTGGGATGGGTAGGGGAATGGGAAAAAATGAGAATTAAATTGTGTCATATACTGGTAGAAATTCCCAATATCGAGTGTGATCATCATATGATATGCATATACAATGCACCAAAAAAGATAAAAATTTTTAAAAAGGTGTTCCTTGATACTGGAGCAAATTACTGCCTGTTGTTATACCATTGACTATTACCTTCTCGTATTGCAAATTAAGTTTTTTTCTCTTAAATCCTTGGCAGTTTGCATCATCCCCTTTCATTTTTTTTTCTTTGGATCACTGGGTAAAATCTTCTAATAATACTCTGTGGATGTTGTGCTCACTTTGGCAGCACATGTAATACTCTGTGGATGTTTTCAGGCCCTATTTCTGTTCCTGTACCACCATCAACTGTCCCAGGATTGCCTTCATTTGGTTTATTTGTTTGTTTATTTTAATTTTTATTGTGAAATAGGTATATTTTATATACACAACATGATTACACTCATTGTTAAGAATTCGTACTAATATAACATGACTTAATTCTCATTTTTGCCCATTCCCCTACCTTCATGTGTTTTGGTCCTCATGTATGTATGTATGTATTTATATAGGGTCTCACTTTGTAGTTCAGGCTGGCCCTGAGCTCACTATGTAGCCCAGGCAAGCTTCGCACTTAGCAATCTTCCTGCCTCTGCCTCCCGAGTGCTGGGATTACAGGTGTGAGCCACCACATCTGGCACTGTGATATGCGGTATTGGTTGTTGGTGGGCGTGAGTCACCACACCCAGCATTGTATGTGGTTACCAGGGATTGAACTCAGGACCTTGAGCTTGCGAGGCAGGCTCCAGAACCACTGAGCTAAATCTCCGGCACTTCTCTCACATTTTTAACGCAGACACACTAGTACAACACTATTAGTACACATCAAAGGACAAAACTCTTAGTATAAAAGTGCATACATTTGTAGAAATGAATGCACTAGTAATCAAAACACAGAACAAAATATGAAATGATTGCCGGGTGTGGTGGCTTACGCCTATCAGCCCTCAGGAGGCAGAGACAGGAGGATTGCTGAGTTCAAGGCTTGCCTGGGCTACATAGTGAGTTCAGGGCTCAATTTTTTTTCAAGTTTTACCATCTTATAAGAAAGCTGATAATCTTATTTAAACATTGAAGTTATAAATATATATGTGTCTGTATATATTTTTCTTTTTAGCTCTTAGAATTTTTCTCAATATAATCTTTTACATTGATTTAGTCCTTTATCATTACCATGCCTGATTTTCTTTCCAATAACATTTCTCTTTTTCTCAGATCCTGCCTATTTGTTTATTCATTTATTTATGCCAGAGATTGAACCCAGAGCCCTGTACATGCTAGACAAACACTGTACCATTGAAAAACTGACCTGCATATCCAGCCTGAGGCTTATAATTTTTATAAGTGGTTAAATAATTTTTCACAAAGAAAAAGATACCTATGAAATGAATACCCACACTAAGCAATAGACTGTAATCTGCCTTCTGGAAGACCACCACATGCCTTCTCCTCTAAAATGGATAATCTTCATTTTTAATGCTAGCAATGAGACTATGTGTTAATCCCAGAAAATTCTACAAATACATATATACATATATATGCACATATTTATATATGTATACATATGTTTTGTAGATATACAGAATAGTCCCTTTATTAATGCACATAGATTAAACAGTTTGAAAAAATAACATTTCCAATCTGGTTCTTACTGTGACTGGGAATGTACAACCTCAGAGCAACAACACGTCTGACAGGCAGGGTGGACCTCAGGCCAGCCGTGGGGCGGGTTTCTCAGGCCCCGGCCCCTCCCATAGCTCCAGGCCCTGGATGAAATCTGACACCAGTTGTTCAGTGAAGGAACGGGACAGACTGAGCAAGGTGCCTGAGGACTGACCGTCTTCGTAAACCTTCGTGAGACGGCAGAATGGAAGCGAATGAGTAAAAACACTGAAAGTAAAATGGCCAGATGAGTCAAAAATTAATAAAGTTTGTGCTATGCCTCATACGAAAAATGTAGTGCTAGAGTTCTACAGGAACTGCTCGGTTATTTTTACCTGAGTGAAGTGGGCCTTCTACGAAAGAGTTTCACTCTCTATGAAAGAGAAGGGTCACTTCTCTTTAGGAAATACTGACAGATGAGTAGGAAAAAGACAGGGGATCAGTCACATTTGTCCCTCCTGATTTGCCTCATAGTAGGGTGAGACTTCAAAGTAGGACAGGGACAAAGGAGTCACTGACAGCAGAAGCTGCCAAGAAGGCCCCAGAGAGAAAATCTACCGGGTGAAACAATTTTACAATAATCTTCCAAACAGTACGATTTTTTATTTCACCATATGAAATAAAATTTAGTTACAGAATATTTTTGAAAGCATAAGAAATGTCAAGAACAAAAATACGTACTCTGTTTATGTCAGTATCATGAAATCTTGGCAGGAAAGTGAATTTATTTAACTTTAGGGTACTTTGAAATAAAAATAAATGCTAATGCATTGATCTATATTTTTTGTGTGTAATTGTTTTTCACAAAATGCAAGATAGAAGATAAAGATAAGTAACCAAGATTAAAAGTAAAAATGTTAATGAATCAATGCCCTTAAAAGACTTCTATTCTGAAAATAATAAATTCACTAACTTTGAAATGTTTTATTGTTGTGTTATTAGATACTCAAGCAAAATTCTAAATGCAATTCAAAATTTATTGTCAGTTTAGATCTAGATAATTTCTTGCCTGTGTATGAGCAAACATGCATATACCCCTGGAAAAACAAAATTTCTTATAAGGTCTACTGTGCACATTCTTGAAGCATTCAACTAATTTTTTTTTTTTGCCTTTGATTATGTCCATATTCTTTTTTTTTTTTTTTTTTTTTTGCTTTTGAGACAGGGTCTCGTGTTGTAGTTCAGGCTGGCCCTGAGCTCACTATGGTGCCCAGGCAAGCCGCCGCGAACTCAGCAATCCTCCTGTCTCTGCCTCCCGAGTGCTGGGATGACAGGCGTGAGCCCCCACGTCCAACATTGTGGTATGCGGTGTTGATTGTTGGTGGGCGTGTCTCCACACCCAGCATTCTATGTGGTTACCGGGGATTGAACTCAGGTCCTTGCGCTTGCGAGGCAGGCACCAGAACCACTGAGCTAACCCTCTGGCCCAATGTCCATATTCTTGTCACTGACTTTGTAAACATTCCTTTCCTTCTCTTACAATGAAAGTAAATGCTTTACTTTTTGGAAAAGTTATATTCAGTAAAAGTGAGAGAGAGAGAGACAGAGACAGACAGATAGACAGAGGAAAGGAAAATAGAGAACAACACATGACCCCACATAGGTACCATAAGCATGATACTGGAAACAGATTTAATTTATAACTTATAAAGCAGAGCAAATTGGTTTGAAATGTGCTTTGCTGATATGTGCATGTGTGTGGGTGCTCGAACACTGACCCTCTTTTTCCCGGTTTTCAGCACCCTTAGAGATTGTCAGTGATATCACAAGTTTAATCTGTCAGAAAATTCATTAGCATTTTGGTGAAATTCCCTTCTATTACCAATGACATTTTTATTTGCCAACCACTTCATTTAGGGATTTTTTACCAATGAGTCCTTCTCTAAAGGAGGCAATTTGAAAATCACTAGAATCTTTATGATAAGGATCTGGCAGGTTCAGGCAGCAGTAGAGGTGAAGTGTGGCTTCAGGGGCAATGGGGAGACCAGAAATGCCTGTGACCTGAGCTCAGGGCATTACAAACTGACAGCTGGTACTGAACAGTGGACATGAATAACAATGGGCTTTGGAATCTCTATGATGTCTTTTGCTATTTCTGTCTTAGAACTTAGCTTGGGGATCCTCATGATTTTTTTTTCAGTAATAAATTTAGAGTAGATTCATCAATATTTAATAGGAGAAATTTGGATAGAAGAATAGATGAACAACTTCTTTCTTGAATATTTTTAAATTGAATTGTCATCTCTTTTAATCTTGCAATGTTTTCTCTCAGGACGACTTTTCTTTGAAAGTGTAATGAAAAAGATGAATGCTGTGTGTGTGTGTGTGTGTGTGTGTGTGTGTGTGTGTGTGTTAGTGGTGAAGGGACTGGAAAGATAAATAGCAAATAACACCTCTAAGACACAGAAAGAACACTGCTGGCTGGATGGAAGCTTTGTGTGATCTAGTAGATGAGCCGTTTAAATGTTATATGCATTGTGGGAAGCAGTGTTTTATCTGCAGTTTAATTTTAAAAGTTATGTTGCTCTACTTTTCTACCTTTAATGATTTTTCATCTAGCTGATCTAGCAGTCCCTAAAACATCGTGTAGCATTACAAATTCGCCTCTATTAACTGCATTATGTTTTAAAAATGCTATCCTTAGGTGTCAAAAAGTAAAGTGTCTACAGCTTATTGACGAATTAAACGCTTGATCATAATAAAGGATTATCTTTTATTTTAGAAATTCTTTTTCCCTTGAAGGTAATCTGCTATGAATAAAGGAAAGAGAACATTCTTGTGGTTACTATTAAAATGCATTCTCACTCTCCTTGTTTTGCCTGTTTGTGTGTTTGTTTTGAGTACTAGAGGCTAAACACAGGGCCCTGGCCCTAAATGGCATTCCCATTTGTCTTCTTCATGACTTGTTATATTTTGTTTCTAATTTTGAGACAGGGTCTGGCCGAGTCAGTTGGCCAGTACGAGCTGACACTTTTGATCCTCTTGTCTTAGACTCCTAGAGTGATGGGATTCCAGGCATTGCTGCCATCTGGGCTTCACTTTCAATGAAGTACAGACTCCTGTGGAGATCCAAGGTGGTCTGTGATGTTGTCTGTCCATACAAGATTGCAAGAAAACTTGATTCTCCATCTCAGCTTTCTTATGTAAGAACAAGGGCTCTGTGATTCCGGCGTCCTTCCCTACACTGTGATGATAATATGAAGGGTCACAGCCTGTGTGAAGCCTACTCCTGACGGGCACTGTGTTTTGGTTCCTTGTAACAGCCTGCTATTCGTGGGCCATGTCAAGAATTAGGACCTTAAACTTGACCACTGTGAGAAGTCAATGATGTGCATGTACGTTGCCACTGGGATCCAGTAAGACTGAGGTTGTGAACTTATTTTCCTCTGTAATGATTTTCTAGATAGGACTCTGGGGGTGGAGGTAGCCTGGGGGAGGGGCGCACAGAGCAGAAGTCCATCTTCAAAGGCTGGAGTTGGCTGAGGGCTGAGAAAGGGAGAACTCTTAGAAAAGGCAGAGCTATGTAGAGAGGAGGCTTAACTTCTAACATCTGTGAAGTTAATAAATTTTAGTTTTAGGGTATTAGTAACCAAAAACTCCATGATATAATGCAATGATAAAATTCAATGATCTAATAAAATAAATTACAATACAGAAAAACAAATATTTTCTATTTTCATTAACTTATATTTGTACTTTTTACATTTTTAGAACATATAATATTTAAGTATTAATTTGGCAATTCAAACTTTACCCTTGAGACCTGAAGGAGGGGAGTTTTATTTTGCTTCATGGTTCAAATATTTCAGTCCACGTTGGGCCGGTTTAAACAGAAACAGCCTGGCAGAAGGATGGGGGAAAGAAACACAGTTGCCCATCATGGTACCTTTGTAAGGCTGTTTGTAAAATAGGTGTTTTGCCTATAGAGATTTTTAAAAATTTAATTTATTGGTCCATTATATGTACACATCACAATTACACTCAACATTGAGAATTTGTACCAGGATATCACATAACTTAGTTCTCAGTTTTTCTTTTCCCCTACCCACCCTACAACCCCCATCCCTATATACACAAGCTTTGTTTCCTTTTTTAACCATCAATTTTTTCTTTCCCCTCATTATTTACCCTTAAACCCCATTTCCCTTTGAATGTTTACTATTTTCACAATATCAATCATGCATTCTAGAACTCATTTATAACTTGTTTGCAGAACTTTTAAGAACAGTTAATTTTTAAAAAATCAAGAACAATAATAAAATCAGTCTGCATTTTATTGTTAGTCTGGACTGACCTCGGAATAATGGGAGGCGCAAAATACTCCTGTCTTGAAAGCTGTATTAGCTATTTTACATTTCATGGAATTTTGAATAAGTACATTTGATGTTTCAAGTTGAAGCCTTAGTGATTTAGAGGAGGAGTCCTGTTTTCAGATTAATGACTCAATAAAGACATGAAATAACATGTGGTATGTTTTTATAAATGGAAAGTGTGAGTTATCTTAGCATTTGTAATCAGAGGCTTATTAGTAATGGTCCAATAAGGAGACATTAACATTGTAGTGATTTAAACAGTCAGTGCATAGAAAATACCCTCCCCAGAATAGTGAAGTAATTAACAGCATCTAAGAAAAATTAAAGAGATCCAAGAATAGGGAATGATACTACTGGAAACAGCTAAGTTATGTAGAAACAGTACAGACAGTCAAATAGGGCTGGGGCCTTGAGAAACTCAGTGCAAAAGATAAAACTACATGACAGCTGTGGCCAGAGACACATCTGGAAGAGTCCAGGCCCCAAGATTATGATGACATGACCAGGCCAACATCCTTTCCCAAGGGGCAAGATAAATGCTAACACCTGGGCCAATAGAATTTAGAGAGATGTCAACCACTCTGGCAGGAGACCAAGACCCCTGGACCCACCCTTTCCTGAAACTGTTCTGTGTTCTTCCCACATGCATTTGTTATGTGTTTTGTTTCTTCACTGAATCAGCACTGCCTAAGAAGCCAGAATTGCAATCTTACTGGTTGATCAGAATTTTGTCCCATATTGTAGCCAGCTGGTGATTTTGCTCTATGAAACTCCCCGGGTGAAGTGGGTTACCCAGCGCCCCTCTCAGAACCCCTCCTTTCTCCCTTAACCTCCATTTTTCCTTAAAATTCATTCTTTGATTTTGGAGAACACAAACTCAGCATATCTGACACCCAACGGGTTGGGAGTTATATCATATCTGCCATATCATTTAGAGGTCCTGTATCAGCATTACTTGTAGGTTTGATCTTTCTGAAAGAGAATTAATAGCTCGATAGATGGTGAAGGAGATAGTATTGTAGCTCAATAGAAGGTGAAGAAATTCACTGAGGAGATGTGTCATGTTTCACTGACAATCGACACTATGCCTAGAGTACTGGAGAGACTGTCCACATTGAGCTTACTGGAAAGCTGCCCACACATGGGCAGGAAGCATTGCCTGAAGCAGGTGCCTAGCTGCCAGCTCTCTGGCACAAGCTGCTCCAAGAGGAGCATGTGAAAGAAGGGCAAGTCTTAGTCTGTGTTTGATGCAACTGCAAAAATGTCCAACCTGCAAATGCCCGAAGAAAGGACTATGTCTGACTGAGGAAGAACAACACTTAACTCCTCCAGTGTCTGTTAGTCCCGGACCACTTAACGAGAAGAGAATCCAGAGTTGAGCTCCACTCCCATAGCCGAGTAGGGAAAGGTAGACTCTGAGTTCAGAGTCAGTAAAGTTCTAAGCAGCTCCATCGAAAAAGAAATCTGGTTATCTTATTACCCAAGAATATGTGAGGTTGACTGAAGATATTAGAGTTTATTATCTCAGAGGCTGCTGGATTTTAATAATATATGTGTGAGGTTAAATGTAATAATTTTATTGTCTGTCCTGTAATGAACATTCTACATGGAACTTAATTTGTGTAACTTCTGGATCTTCATTTGTCTTTTATCTTACCACCCTCAGGGGCTGCATGTGACTTATTGGTAAATTTGCATAAATATATTGATAAAAATAGATCATCTTAAAGTGACCATTTTAATACCTTATTGAAGTGTTTTATTTTGGTTTTATAAAGGCAGCTCCATTCTCTGGCTCTGAAGTAGGTACTAGTGTTCTTCACTCTCTTTTGCACTGATTTTCCCTTCCGTGGTAGCTCTTGTTGCTATCTAGGTAGACACAGTCCGCCTCTGTCCTCCCCGCCCAGCGGGCTTCCCTTTGCAGGCCAGCGGTGAGCGTTTAGATCTGCTCCCCACGACAACATTAAGGAAAACATAGCCCTTCCGCAGTAACAGGCCAGATTTGAGCTCTGTTTTTGTAAATCAAAACGAAGTAGATACTGAAAATGAGAGGAAGGGACTGGAGATATTGCAACTTGGGATTTTTAAAAATCAATGTGAGGCCAAACTTTTATAGTGGAACTTATATTTTGAAATTCATTTCACTTCCTATTTTTGGTAATTATTATATTTTTGAAAAGAGTATTAATTTACCATGGGTTAGAATAAGCAAGACCAGTGACATTCTGTGAATCCCTCCCTGAGTAACGTGGTCATGTATGTTGTATCTGCCCTCTGAGGTGAACATGGACTCAAGGGAAAAAAAACCTGCATGAATTTATGACTTACTCCAAACCTTCTACTAGTTGATTATAAATAAGAAAAGAGAATTCATAAAATAGCATATCAAAGATTCAGTGTATAGATGAGATAAAAGAGCTAAATAAATGAGTAAGAAACATTTGAAAAAAGAAAGACAAAAAAATGAGATCAAGAAGAGCAAAAATGGGGCAATAAAGCATTAATAAGGTGTCTTTACATAATTTCATCTAAATATTATATTAGAGAAGTGTTCACAATTCTATGAGCAGCAAGTCCAAGTTTTAAAAATTCAATACAAAGTCACCATCATGTACTTTTATACCTCATGTGTAGATTTTACATAATTATTAACCAAACAAGTAGCCTTGTAAAAATTAGATACTTGCCTGAGCTATTTTGTTTACCATTTAGTTTATGTTAAATTAAAGGCTGTGATTATTTTTCAATTTAAGATACATATTACTGGACATTGGGTATTTCTGTCAGATGAACAGGTATCCAAAAGATAGTCAAGAATTTTATTCAGTCACAGCTGTAAAGAATTGATAGTGTCAGGGAAGCTATGTAAAACCTGGTGCCTAAAATTAACAACACTGTAAGGCAAATTTAATTTTCTAAGGTAGTAGGATATATGTTAATTGTTCCTAACACAAAATACATGAATAAACAGCAAATGTAGTCAGAGAACATTTGGTAGTGGTAAATATGTGTATGATATTCAACGTAGCGGTGGGCCCATGAGTATATAATTATATCTAAATTCATATTCTAAATTCATTTAATATATGTAGGGTTTTTTTTTTAATATCTCAGTCAGTCTTCCATGAAATGGGTTTGGGAAACTAAATTTGAATAATCATGTATTAATAACTATGATTTGCAACAATTTGATGAGATAAAGAAATCATTATTGGCTGTCTTTGAACCATGAGATAAAATGGACGATATTTTAAGTCAGGCTCTGAATTTTCTTAAAAATAAGAGTACTTCAGGGCCGGAGGATTAGCTCAGTGGTTCCGGCGCCTGCCTCGCAAGCGCAAGGTCCTGAGTTAGATCCCCGGTAACCACATAGAATGCTGGGCGTGGAGACTCACCCACCAGCCATCAATACCACATACCACAGTGCCGGGCGTGGTGGCTCACGCCTGTAATCCCAGCACTCGGGAGGCAGAGACAGGAGGATTGCTGAGTTCACGGCGGCTTGCCTGGGCACCATAGTGAGCTCAGGGCCAGCCTAACCTACAAAGCGAGACCCTGTCTCAAAAGGAAAAAAAAAAAAAAAAAGAGTACTGCAGCTTAGTTTTATAATAACAAGAAAAGGACAAAGACAAGGAACACATGCTGGTTTCCAAATCCAATTAGTGGGAGGCCTCTTATTCCCCCCTCAGTTCCTTATTGTTTTCTCCAAGGACAATGCACATTGTAATACTTAATTTGTCACTTTCCAAAAAGCACATGAATGCCAAGAAATAAGTACTACCTGCATCTCTAGTCATTTTTTAGCATTTGGATTTGTTTGAGCGGTGGGGTGAAATTGGAAGAAGTCACATGAACAATGCCAATGATTTAAATTCAGTACTTCATGCACAGGCAAACTGACACACAGGTTACTCCACAAACTAAAATTATATCATTGTGCAATTCGCTTAATAATTAGTCTTTCTTCTTTCAGTTTCATGTTTTGAAATATAGCAGTTCTCTCACTTAGTCATTACTGAATCAAACAATGACTTTTTTCATAAATTACCATTTCCATGACATATTTGGGCAGGCTTTCTAGAGCGTATCTCATTTGTCTGACATTTTCTCTTATTGTAATTTTTTCATTGAATATAAAATTTGTTTTATCAGAGACAATCATGAACTTTCAACCGTTTCTGTTCCTTTCATGTCCATTACAACCTTTTTTAATTGTTGTCTGTTGCCTTAATTAAGATAATCACATATTATTCAATAAAGAAAATAATAAACATTCTTCCTAAACTACTGTTTGCAAAAACTAAAAATTAGACACAGTTTTAGGGGTAGCATGTTTATGAATTATACAAAATTTCAGGGCTTAGGATAAAGTCTAAACACCTTTAAAAGTGGTTCACTCTTTTGGGTCAGTCATTAACATACAGTCAAGTAGAAGAAAATTTTAAAACCTAACTATTATTTGTAAAAATATCCTAGAAAGATGTCAATCGTGGTAAAATAGAGAAATGAGAGTGCTCTTCAAGAGCCATTAGGTAAGCAGTGAGTGTTAACTGTAATGAACAAACACCGAAAAGCAGAGGTCTGTGGCTGACAGGGCGTGGGATGTCTGGAGTCACAGAAACGCCAGAGCCCTGGAGCCGCTGGCAGAGGAAAGCGCTGACCTAGAATGGGCTGAACGAGAAAGTGCTGGGTAAGGGCGGGACGGGCGTGGGGGAGGGGAGAGTTCTAAACCTGTGTCATAAAACCAAAAAGAATGATACTTTCCAGCGCATCCCAGTGTCCCAGAATAGATGTATGCCTTATAAATGAACCCACTGGGTTAAAAACTGTAATTTCTGGAATATTTTAGGTATATAAAACCATATGGAAAATCCCACAGTTATAATGTATGGAAAAATCTAATTGAGGAGTCTTTTCGTAGGCTCCCCATTTTTCTTAATTCTGTGTCTTCTCCTTTACTAGGTGTATTCTGTTTTCACAGTAATCTGTTGAATGATTCTTGAGAAACTCATAAAACGGTACCCTCTAATTGTTTTCGTTAATACAAGGGACTATAACTATGGAAAATTATGCTACAATCTTGTCTTTTGTTTATTTCTATTGTGAGATATCACTTCAAAAATTACTTCAATTTATGGGTCAGTTTTCTCAGTAACTCAATGCTGTTAAGCTTCAGCATGTGCTTTTCCTGTACTTTTGCTAATATTAAAAATAATATTTCAATAAATATTTTTATTTTTAAATATTTAGTTGTAATCAGTAACTTCTAGGGCATTTCTTCTTGTCAAATATTATTTAATTTGTAAGGTGATTGTCATTTCTTGATTTTCTACATCTTGCAATACTTCATTTTTTAACTTTTCAAATTAAATGCAAAATTAAACAGAGATGCTTTCTTCATCCCTTTTGGGGTCTGAGTCAACTTCATCTTCTTTTACAATTACTAGCAGCATGATTATCTCACATCTTTCTTTCTTATCTGACATGTCTCAAGGAAGCTCCTAGCCCTCTGAGCTCCATTCCTTAACTGTGATGTCTTCTTTCTACTGAACATGTGATTTCCCTGATACCAGTAACTAATGTATCTTCTTCCTGATCTCTTATCACAACTGAGGTATATATATACATACATATGTACATGTATAAGTAAATATAAATAAACATGCATATTGGTCGAGGAATGTCACAAAGTTTCAATTGAATAGTCATTATCTTCTTTGTATTACCCTTCCAGAATTACTATGTAATAATTCATCAAAAGTTAAATCATTTTGCTGCAAATCAGAATTAACATATTTATATATAATTAAACTTTATAGTATTTTTCTTCTGATTGTATTTTCACTTTTCAGAACATAGGGGAGTGCTTTTGTGATTTTATGGAGTATGCTCAGAGACATGAATGCATAAAATTAATTCATTTTGAAACGCAGAAGTGAGGGCTGAAAGACTATTCTTTTTCCATGAAATATCAAAAGATAGAAAGGTAGTTTTCTGTCAGTTAAAATGAGCTCCTACACTGGAAAAATGTGTTCAGATAGCTAAACAAATAAGTACTAATTTAATTGTATAAAGACTTTCGCATAGCTGCCAATCATGATTAAATTTAAAAGACAGTGCTTGTTGTTTTCTACCATTCTTGAATATCTCAAGTAAAGTAAGTTTAGATGAATGTGAACATAGTTTATAATAATCTTTACTGATCAATACTGTTAATTTATATTTAAAAGGAAAAAGTTCACTGTTAGTACTCAGTTTAGACATCTACTAATCTCACATAATGTAAAATTAGTATTTTCTATTCATCATACATGACTGGGGGGAGATTGAGACTATGTTAATCACTATTTTGTTTTCTTAAAATCACAAAGCCTAGATGTCATTATTTGTTCTTTCCTACATTATTTATTCATTTACTTCTTTTTGTTTGTCTTCTTTGAAAAGAAGCTTCACAATATAATTTAGGCTATGTAGCCCAGGCTGGCCTTGAACTGGCAGTCCCTCCTGTCTCAGCCTCCTAAGAGCTGGAATCGCAGGTGTACATCACCATGCCTAGTTCTCAATCAATTCTTATTACAATTGCCCAGTGATTATTCTCTACTCTCATTATTAAGTGTATCTCACTAGTAAATAATTTTCATGAACATAGGTCACATATTCTATTTAAATTTTTAAAAGATGTCATATACCTGGTGAATATATACCATATTTCTAGCATATATGTTATATAAAAATGACAGAATATAAGTTCTGCCAATACCATGCTGCAAACATAATCATGAAGCTCAACCTAGCAAACAAAATCTGAAGAATAGTGTACACAGTAAATAATCACTATAAAACCATGAAGACCATGAGCTACGAGGCAAATCATTTCACAATATTTATGCATGTTTTAACATCGTTGCATACATGATACCTGCACATCTTTGTCAGTCATTTCTCAGTAAAGTTGAAATAAACCAATGGTTTCACTTAAAGTGGACTGATAAGACATGATAAGAAATTGCAACCTATAGCATTTGATTGCTTAAAGAATATTATTTGGAAAGCTAGACGATTTGAACAGCCCTTAGCATTTACTCTCAAATAGTTCCTGTGTGTGTGCGCGCGCATATATATGTGTGCTCATACACACACAAATGCTTGTAAACCTGACATTCTTTTCTGTATGTTTATGTCTACGTACTTTTACATCATGTAGTTTTGTGTATAAACACACTTGCCTGGAGGTAGAGAAAGAGGGAATATGTTAGTGAGTTATTGATGTTAACTGAAAACAAGGGGAAAGCTATATAAAAATGGTTTTCAGTACTTTTATAGATTTTCCAGAACTCTAAAACAACTTCCTAATAAAGCTTTTAGTAGCTTCATTTTTATGAGACAGATCTCAATCATATCGTTCTGTTTCTCTGGTGAAATAGTGAACAAAGAAAAAAAATCCCTTGTGTTCTACAATGCTTTTTCCCCTATAGTCTTTTTCTTAAAGTCCCTTCCAGTATCCCCTTAAGTTCAGCTACTCCAATAAGCTTTCCCTACTAACCTTACAGCACAACCAGTTGCTCTTTGCTCTCACTTTCTACCCGTCTTAAACAGATCGCCCAGCGCATGGCAACGCCTCCTGTCTCTTGCGCTGTTCCCTTTAGAGGCCACGCGCTAACAGCTAACCAAATGGGCAACTAACCAATCAGAGCAAATACCTTTAGCCCTTCATTTCACTCAAATGCCTTTCAATTTCACGTCTACAGTAAGTGCTTAATTAATGATTATATGCTTGAAATAAACATTTTACTTAGTCGGTAGATTTAAACACCGAACAAGCAAAATCAACAATGACTTTCAGCGCTGAAGGTGGTTGTAATCTTCCACTTAGGCCATTCTGCTATTTTTCGAGGAAGCAATCCTATGGTGGTGCGGTACACATTTGGAAATGTGCGGGCATTCTAGGGTTTTCTCTGAGCTGCTCATGGCGTGCTGTGCTGTTCAGTTTTTGACTTATTTATCTGAAAGAAAATCTTTATGACAGGGCTACACACAAAGGAACCTCAGGACCAAGGAAATACTTTCCTATCTTGCTGCAGCAATGTAACTGTGTAAAATAAGTAACTGTTCTAAAATTTGCAGCGAGCAATGTTTTGAGAAGACCTATTAGAGAAGCGAGCCGTGATTCAATTTGTCTTAGCATAGCTTTGGATATATTTAATATAATAAAGAGATGCCGTATGCATATTATAATCAAATGGAAAACCAAAGAATGTTAAAGGAAGGCCCTGAGCTCACTATGTAGCCCAGACAAGCAAGTCTGGAACTCAGCAATCCTCCAGCCTCTGTCTCCCAAGTGCTGGGATTACAGGCGTGAGCCACCATGCCGGGCACTGTGGTATATGGTTCTGATTGCCGGTGGGTGTGAGTCACCATGCTCGGTATTGTTTGTGGTTACCAGGGAACGAACCAAGGACCTTGCACTCGCTAGGCAGGTGCACGAACCACTGAGCTAAATCTCCGGGCCTAATACAATTTTTTTAAAATTTTATCTTCACCTAGTTTTCAGGACCTGACTGGACTTAGGCCATTTCTCCATTTTGAGCAGCTAATGGAGTCCTTTATCGGGTGTGACTCTTAATTGCAACTGGCGCGTGGAATGGCTTGCAAGAAGCTTGGTTTAGTACAGTGCACTTCCGGTTGTGGACTGAGGAGGTTGGGATGTGATATTAGAATCGTGTTTGGTCTTGGGCCCTCGATCTCTGGTGATCGCCCCCGAGCTCTGCTTTCTAGCCACCTGGAAGTGAGCAGCTGCGCCCCACGGTACCCCTCTTCCTCCCGTTTCTGACTTAGTGTCGGCTAACTGTGGATCAAACCTCTGTGACCGCAGAGGGCCAATCTAAACCTGCCCTTTAAGTTGCAGGTGTCGTTTTTCCTTTCTGATTTAATATAAGTACTGGTCCATATAGGCTGAGTCTATAATGTTCAATGAAATCACTCAGACACACAAGCATATTGCATTTTCTCTCATATGAAAAATTATATAAATTATGAAATGAAGAGAGCTAATGGGAAGAGAGAGAGAAAAGTATAGTATTGTAATCCAATGTGGACAATGTATTTAAAATTATGCTTTAACTTACTACAACTGTCTTGCATGTTCTTTGACCTCTTTGATGTTTAATCTGCAAATATGCTAATGAGCTTATAAGGTCTTATATGATAAAAATGAATCTGGTACTGGAAAAATAAAAGAAGGCTGAGAGAGGGAGGAAGAATTCAAATGTGTTATGTCTGCACACATGCCAGTAACCTGCATTAGTGGATATAATCATTATGTATTGAAAACATGTACTGATAAGAATAAAAAGTAGACCACATAGTAATAATAATATTAATAGTAGTAATAGTATTAATGACTGATTCTAGAGCTCTTTCCAGTTTGCCCTGGTAATTTAAGAAGGGCAGAGAAATACTGTGCATTTCATATGAGGTTGTCTGTGGCATAGGGAACACAGAAATCATGTTGATCAGAAAAAAACAGGTGCTGCATTTTTGAGTTATTTTGTCACAAAATAAACAATTTATTGAATGAGAGAAACAACTAAACTTATTGAGAGTGGTTGGTTTGCAAATATACTCACCTTTTTTTCGTATGAGCTAAAAGTCTCAAAGAAGTTATGATAGATACGCATGGGAGATTACGAAGTCCTATGTTTCATTTTTAATATCATAAAAACATGCTTTAGTAGTATCATTAACATAAATCAATGTACCATGTTTATTATGGATAGAGAAATGCTTTTCATATCATTTAACTCTGATGGAAAAAAATGGAAAATTATTTTGTTTTTATTTGCTTTTGCTCCCCCAATGTGCAAATAGGGAGTTGAATTCAAGAAACAAACTTATCATTACAGAAAAAGAACTTGAGATAAGCTAAATTAAAGTAAAAAACTCAGAATTATCACATCATAATCTAGTTGAAATCCTAACATTTTTAAATACTGAAGGGAGTAGAATCAGGCTGGTTAGAGACTTTTTCACCTTTTTACTAAATAACTTATTTAATCACCAATGTTTTTAATAAAATCAGTTACTGGCACCTACATAGTAGCTCTACGTGGAGCTGGAAAGTTTTGATAGAGAACTGAGCTCTAGAGAGCAATGAATTATTAGTAATAGAATCACTATTTCATGTGAGATGCTACTCTGGGCCCTATTTTAAAGCTCGTCCATCTTTTAGGAAACATTTAAAGCAAAGCTTCTATGCATGAGGCAGACAACAAATCAAAGGCCTTTCATGGAACCTGATTTTGGGGAATGTGGGCCCAAGAGGACAGATGCATAAAATAAACAAAATAGTGCCATGGAAAACAGATTTTAGTTTACAAGGGGAGAAGTGTGATATCAAATGGAAAATGAAGAGGAGAATTAAGGGAATCAGAAGTGCCTGGGCAAGGTTTTTATTTTAAAAGTGTGCCAGAGTCCATCTGTTTTGAGTGGAGGAAAGGAGATACTAAAGCCAAGGGAGTATCTGGAGACGGAGTTGTCTTGCAGCCAGAGACACAGAAGATGCTAAGAGCATCACGTGCTAAGCTAAGTGCCAGCAGGTCGCCTTGGCCCGGGAAGGAAAGGCAAGGGGAAGAGAGCCCAGGGGTGAAGTAGGGGAGCAGGCCTCTGGGGGAGCAGCAGCCGGAGCATATGGCCGACTTGCTTAAGAGCGCTCCGCTTCATTAAAGACACTGAAAGCAAAACGAGCTGTACATGTGTATAAACGCAAACTATATAAAGAATCGTGTTAGAATCCTACTGAGGCTCAAGAACTGTAAAACTCAGTCAAAGGTTGAATAACAGTGTGCCAGAATCAATGTGCAAAGGAAGGTTAAGTATTACCAGATAGAATCAACCTAAAATATTTTTAAAGCATCATAGTCCAGCTAGAAGTGGGTGCTGCTATGGATGGCAGCGAGGCGATTCGTCCCCACTGTTGATTCTGCGCAGTGAGGTGCTCGGCCAGCCCCCTGGTGGGACGGCACATACCTTCGCTTTCCTCTCACTTACCTGAAGGACAGAGAAACACTTTAACAGATGCCTCAGAACGTGTTTCCAATGATGATGAAGTTGATTCCGTCTTCTCTTTTTGTTTCTGGCTGCAGTTATTTATTGGATTTGAAGATTATAATGAAGTATTAGAGGTTCATCAAAGCCATGACACAAGACAAAGCTTTGCTACTGTATGAAGCTTTTTAAATATTTATGAATAAAATTAAGATTTATGTTCTTATTTATGTTTTTTTACTTGCTCTACTTTTGCATGCATTTTCTGCTTCAGAAAAAGTTTAACTTTAAAACTTGAATCTAAAAATGTGGCAATGCAGTAAGAAAATGGGCTTCCAAAATTACCTTTGATAGTCATTTATATTGCTTGTAACATTTATATACCAATTTTACCTTGTCCTGAGAGAATGAATTTTATACCAGAGATCATGGAGTCTGTGGGCCTGCCAGCTAATTATTCTTCCAAAAAGTTCCAGTAGAAAACTAATGTTGGTCAGTAAGTAATGTGATTTCATATTATAATCGATGAAATATTAAATATTTATTCAAGTAGCTCCCTAGATTTTTTCCTTGAAAAGTATCTCATTTGAATATGCTACATAAAAGCATGAAAACCATTTACATGCCATGATATTCATATTTAACTGAAGATAAATTATTAAAATCATCCAGTTTTCATCCACACATGACCAAGGGTTGTGTTGCATTACTCTCTTTTCATATTTACTTCAGAAATTATTCCCTGCCTTGATATTGGACATTTACGTAGGGTTCTCTCAGAGAAGCCACTCATTAGATGTCACAGTGGTACAAAGAATAAAATGATAAGTCCAAGCCTCCTTTCTGATTGGGTGACACACGTTAGACCTTTAACTCATTTTACCTGTTCGTGTGAATAACAATGACTGAAATTACATCTAAGGGGCAGCATTAGATGCTATCACATCGTGTTCTTCTCTCTGCCATGACAATATGCCCCATAATTGTAATGCTCCTTTAGTCTGTATCCTCTGTGTAGCTTCAGATCAAATTATATACTACACAGCCATAAAATTAATGTATGAGTAACATACGATTTCTAACATACAATTTTTGGTGTAATGTAAGAAATTTAAAACGTCATTGTTTATCCCTTCAAATTATTTCCTGTTTTTATCTATCTATCTATCTATCTATCTATCTATCTATCTATCTATCTATCTATCTATCTATCATCTGTCTGTCTATCTAATCTGTCTGTCTCTCTATCTAATCTATCTGTCTGTCTGTCTGTCTATCTATCTATCTATCTATCTATCTATCTATCTATCTATCTATCTATCCATCCATCCATATATCTTCGAGGGAGATTCTTAACAGTCCAAGACTGCTGAAAAGTTGACATGGAAAAATTTTGTTTTTGGAATCGCTCAACACTCTAATTTTTTTTCTCCCAATTCTGATGTAAGACTCTCTACAGGACCTAAGCATTACCCACACCTACAGCCTGGAAATTGAGCTGCCTTTACATTTTCTCTACCAGACTAAGTAATTCAGGCTCACTCTCCTTACCTTGTGAAACATCAGGACGTGAACCAAATGCAGAAATGTCGTCTTCCACATCATAACACTGGTGGTCTCCAGCCCAACTGCCAATGGAATTTGTTTCCCAAGTGGACCCTCCCGAGCCTGGCCTTTACTGCCTGCCTTTGTGCCGGTGTCCTGGGATTCCCTGTGTGCTGCTCTGCTTTCAGCATCCTATGGTTTCTCTAGGTAGAATCACCAAAATGGTCCAAAATCCTTACATGAGCCAGTTCCAAAGAGTTGTTTTCCCTAGAGTTCTTAGCACATATTGTTATGATAAAGTACCCCATAAAATTAATTTTGTATGAGTAACATACGATTTCTATCTTCTGAGACACACAGTGTGTCAGTCACATTGCTCCTACCATCACTATCTTCATTATAGTGACACAATAGTCTCTCGCTCTCTCTCTCTCTCTCACACACACACACACACACACACACACAAAATAAAAAGCTTAAAGGAGGAGAGGTTTATTTTGGCTCATATTTTTAGAGTTTCAGTCTATGGTTGGTAGGCTCAAAAGCAGAAAATGGCGCAGAGGAGGAGTCTGCTGCAGTGGAACTGAGTCCCTGTCCTATCGGCTGAGAAGCAGAGTGAAGGGGGAGCCAGAGAAGGAGGCAAATACTCCTCCAGGTCGCGCTCAGGATACTCTCCTGAGACCTGGCCACCTCCTCACAGTGCACTTAGCTCTGTGCCTCTGTGACCCGATGACCACTCAAACACATGAGATTTCGTGGCCCATGTTAGATCTAAAGCCTTGTGACACTTCTGTTAAAAAAATCAGATGGAGTGTTGCATTGTACTTCTCTTCAAGTATCCATGCCTTGTTCTTTAGCTGTGCTGAGCCTAGAGATGGGCTTGTCTCAGGAATTCTTCATCTTACTTACCATTTTTCCCCGCCATTGAAACTTTGCTGTTTTTATTGTGTTCATGGTTTTGCATCAATTTTTCATCTGTTATACATTTCATTCCCTTTTTCCACTGCAGTATTTATCACCATAATAATTTAATTCTAATTGTCTGTAACTTTTACCAGATGCTTCCCATTACGTTTTGGTTATTTACATTGTTTTATGTGGCAGGTTACTTATACCTTATCTGTAGGTCATGATTTATGAATAGAACCTCAAGATCACTGTGTAGAAGAAATCAGGCAAAAGTAAATATTATATATGTGATGAGCATGTTTGTATTACTGGTGAGGTTTTACTGTGAATGTAAATGTAGCCAGTAGTTAACCTTATTTTTTTTTTTTTGCTAATATTATAGTGGTTCACAATATGCCTCTGAGTTGTTAGTCCTCTTGTCTGTTACAGATTTCTGTTCCTTGGGCTGAGCATTTACAGTTTTACATGGGAGAGGCTGGGCCACTTTCTGTGGTCCTCATTTATCTACAGTACCACAGTGATGCTGTATCTCTAAATCTAGATAATGATGTTTCCTTTGTATTTCTACTCCTTCCTGTGCAGTAGATAATCTTGATTTGTCCATGTAGCATTGTTTTTTCCTCTATTTCCCTGTAGGGAAATTTTATTCTTTCATCCTTTAGTCAAACAAAGTGACCCTTCTCGTTTATCTTCAGGCCTATAAAATTTATTGTTATTTTATTGAATAAAATCTTGGGAGAGTAGATGTGAACTTCTCTAGTGGCTTCTTGTCCCAAGGATTCCATGTTTGACCATTAGCCTACACTCAGGTTTTAGCAATTTGTTAATCGCTTTGTTTGATGTCAGCTGGCTTTTCTGCACACAAATCAGTGGTTGTATCACATATCTCCTTTAATGGTACCTGACCAAAAAAGATTTATTTTTTTAAGGTTAACGTTTAAAATATTCCCTGAAGTCTCATATATTTTGGTGGTGATTTGAACACAGAGTTGATACAGTCAGTAACTGAATGTGCTGTGTAGGAAGTGAGACCTAGTTGGAGATTATGTCATGGAAAGGCTTATTTTTTACCCTGGTCTCTCTCTTTCTTGCTTCCTCTTTGTCATAGCGTGAGAAGCTTTGCTCCACTATGCCCTTTTGCAGTGCCATTTCTGCTTCAGAACCCCCAGCCACAGACTCACCAAAACTGACGTAAATAAACCTCTCCTGCTTTGACGGTGTAATGGTGAGTATTGTGTCTTCACAGTCTGAAAGTGGGCTGGTACAGTATACCAAAAATATTACACTTCAGTGCAGGTTATTTGATCTTTCATGGTAGTTAGCACCACTACCTAGCTTTTTCCAAATTTTAAGAGAAAGCTGAAAACTGATATGATAATTTTGATTGAAATACAAACAACGTTCTGGGCTTTATGTGTACAATTGTTAATGAAGCAAATAGTGGCACACATACATCGACTAGTCACCGTCACAACCAAATAAAGAAGTTTTGTCCAATGCAATAACCTTTAAATATTTCTTGTAATGAACAAGGGAACCCTGGATAAACTCTACTCAATTCCACTGACTATTGAACTCTACATTTCTAATTTTAATTTTAGAAATACATGGACTTTTTGTTCTATTCTGTTTCTCAGGCTATACCTGACATATACTTTATACATACTATATTTACAATTTCTGTTCATATTTCCTTTGTATTCCAGAGTTAATTGAGTAAAAGATCATGGAAAAGAATAAACACCATCAAAGTTTATTGACTATAAATAGGATAGGTGTGCACCTTGCAAGTAGAGAGAAATGCAATCATCCACTACTTTTGAAAGGCAATGTGAACCAGCTGATAAGAAGACAAGAATAAACAGAATGTTTTATTCTGGTAGTATGCCCAGATCTGGGTACTAGAATCATCTTCCTTAGTCTCTTATTACTGAGATAAATTAGGAGTAGTCCTGTCCTGTGTGAAGACTACTCTTTCAATTACTGAAAAGATTATGAAGTGTTTAGACAGAAACTAACCAATGGACTTTGGCATACATCTGTCACCAAGGTGATACTGTGTCGACCCTAATTTTTAATAATGTTCGTACACTCCATTGCTCAGTACCTCAATTATTTTAATAGTTTCTCCATCATGTTATTTTATGAAACCATTATGCACCGTGGTAAAGATTGAAAGCTACTGTCTCATGAATATTCATTTGAAAGAGAAAAAAATTGTAAAACCTGGTCATATAAAATTCTTCTCCAAATATTTGTCTAGAACTTGACACTAGATTCATGGAATCATATTCTCAAGCATGTACATATATATGAACCAATTGGGAAATTTAAAATTGACTTCCTTACAGCAGTGTTTTTGATACTTCTTAATTTCCTCAAATTAAATGTATATTATACTAATTATTCTACACTTTGTCAGTGTTGTATAGATACACAAGGAAATCAAAGGGCTTTGAAAAATTATAAAATTTTATTATGAATAGAAATTTGTTCCACAAATCCTGATACCATGAGGTTTGTAGATAGAGAAAATCTGTATCTCTAGTCCTCAGCTGATAGTGTGCCAACACAGCACAGGGCAATCTTTCGTTTCCTTAAGAATTGGAGCTTTGCATCCATTATTTTGATATTTTTCCATAGTATGGTGCATTTGGAAGAATTTTGGCACAAAAAGGAACTTTGCCAGTACAAAGAAGAAGACCAGGCGTCAAAAAAGTTTTCAATTCCAAAGTCACAGAGGACTTTAGATGTTCTTTCTGTTTCTCTAGGCTACTCATGAGACTCTTGATAGCTTAGTTGACCTACCTGCAAAGTATAGATAAGAATATTTGTTACCTGTCTGTCTTTCAGTTCGCTGAGACTCTTCCAAGGGACAAAAACTAAATGATCACATATTCATGAACTGTGGACATTATAGTCTAATTGATTTTAATTATTCTGAAAATGAAGCTTCTTCTATGGTAAATAATAAAACATTTAGTTTAAAGCCCAGAAGTATTTTAAGAGAGTCTTTTTGTTAGCATGATTTTATTACTTCAGGAAAAGAAACCCAGCACATTTCTTAAATTAATTAATATTTTAAAGCATAAAGTTAACATTGTTAAAAATTAAATAATTCCATATTTCAGCTTTGTAATTGTTGAGTTTTCAGAAATTTGCTTCTTTTTTCCATTATTTTTATTAAGTACCTACAAAGACTATAAATTTCTTAGTAAATGGAGCCAGTCACTTTGTGTCAAAGTGGCAAGGTGCTTTTGTGTCTGGAGGAAAGATGAGCATTTACAAAAGACTTCTGAGTTTTCTCTTGCTTGTGTGTATCTCAGTGTTAAAATGACATTGAAGCTATTTATCTTCTCTTTTATGTCAGAGTAAGAACAATAGATTCTTCAGGGAATTATTCTCATCTGTGTTATCACCATATTGCTGTGAATGATGATATGTAATATGTGTTAATTGAGCTGAAAAAGCCCGATCACCCTATGAAGTCATAACTACTTTTACAGTGTGGCACAATGTATTACGCATGCATTTGTACTGTAAGCAAGCCAACAACACTACCTATCTTAGAAAACTGTAGCACATACAATTATGTACCACACATAAGGCTTGGTAAAAGTAATGACATTGTTACTTACTTATGTATTTACTGTACTGAACTCTTTCAGCATTGTTTTGGAAAGTGACCTTTCTACATATATGACATACTGCTCTTAGGAAGACTATGCATATGACCCAAGCAGCAATCTCATTAGTTTCTTCAGGCAGCCGATTACATAGTTGATATGTATCATCTAGGTTCATGTAAGTGCATTCCAGGATCTTCTCACAGTGACAAAATCTATTAACAACATGCTTCTCAGAAAGTACTCTAATTACCAAGTGATGCATGACCATAATATAATTTTCAAGTTTTGTTTATTCTTTATAAATAAGTATAAACAAATGGAAAGGAGTGATTATTCAGGTTTTATTAAGTTGTAAAGTTTAGTACATCTCAAAAGTACAAAAAGGATTCAAAATAAAACACCATGGGCTGAAGTTTGGCCAAAATCATATGTTGAAATCCTGAGTCTTAGAATGTGACTGTATTTAGAGTTTAATTTCCCTTTTTAAAAATGTAGAATGTTGGTAGTAATCACATTCCTCATGGGGAATTGGGCCATCTACATAACTACATCTTGGCGCTTCTGTTTCCCTGTTACTTTCCTCCTTTCTGTTCTTCCCATCCAGATGCCCTTCCAGTCTCCACATTGATCCCCCTTTCTGCTGCAATCTATTTTTTTAATTTTGTTCCTAAATTATTTATACTTTGAATTTCTCATATTAAAAAGGCATGTGGGGCCGGAGGATTAGCTCAGTGGTTCTGGCGCCTGCCTCGCAAGCACAAGATCCTGAGTTCAATCCCCGGTAACCACATACAATGCTGAGTGTGGTGACTCACACCCACCAGCAAACAATACCACACACCACAGTGCCGGGCGTGGTGGCTCACGCCTGTCATCCCAGCACTCGGGAGGCAGAGGCAGGAGGATTGCTGAGTTTGAGACTTGCCTGGACTACATAGTGAGCTCAGAGCCAGCCTGAACTACAAAGTGACACCCAGTATTAAAAAAAAAAAAAAAAGGCATGTGACATTTAACATTCTGTGTCTAAATTCTCTCACTTGGTATTACGGTCTCCTATGGAAGACTGAAACTTATCTACAGGTCCGAGTAGTACTCCATTGTGTATATATATCACATTTTCTTTATCTTTTCATTGATGTGGGATACAGGGTGTTTTCAAGATTTTACTATTATGTGTTGTGTTGCTATAAAAATGAATGTATCACTATCACTATAGTATAATGCTTTTAACTTGAGATAGATATTTAAAATTGGTATCACTAGTGCCGGGCGTGGTGGCTCATGCCTGTAATCCCAGCACTCGGGAGGCAGAGGCAGGAGGATTGCTGAGTTCAAGGCTTGCCTGGGCTACATAGTGAGCTCAGAGCCAGCCTGAGCTACAAAGCGAGACCCTGTCTTTAAAAAAAAAAAAAAAAATTGGTATCACTGAGTCAAATGAAATCTCTACTGTTCATTTTTTGATAGATATCCATATTGATTTCCATAAGAATTTTACTATTTTACATTTCTACCAACTATGTAAAGGATTCCTATTTTCCCACAGTTCTGGTAGCGTTTATATTTTTATTTAAACTTTATTTTATTTATGAGTTCATGGCAATAGCAATTCCTTCTTGGATAAAGTGAGATCTCAGTGTTGTTTTGACTTACATTTTTCCAATGTCCCACAATACCAAACATTGAGTTTTATAGTCAGTAATGAAATTAAAGTGAGTTTGTGGTGTGGTATCTAACTTTAATTACCAATATCCTTATTGGAAGCTAAATTAGGACACAGAAGGAGACCAGGTGAAAACACAGGGAATAAAGGCCATCTATTTCCCAAGAAGTGATCCTTAGAAGAAACCAATCTTGGTAATTTCATGATCTCAGACTTGTAGTCTCCAGAATGATGAGAAATCAATTTCTGTTGATTAAGCCATCCAATTTTTGATACTTTGCCATGACAATCCTAAGAAACTACTACATAAGAGAAAGCATATATTATATGCTTGATACACTAAAATATTAATGTTAGGTTATTAGTAAGAATGAATAATAAAATGGTCAGCACTAATGATGAACCAGTAGAAATTAATTTGCAGAGATTTTAACATAGGTAATATTATTAATAATTCACACTTACTGAACTATTATTAATGTGTCAGAAACTATATGGACTGTGGCATTGTACCTTTGCTCTAAGAGAGTTATCTTCAATCCTTCTGAACATTGATGTGTGAAGACCTGAAGTCCAAATCAGAGCTACATGGTGACAATATAATGTAGAATATAATTCATACAAAAACCATAAAATCTTGAAAATTAATTGTAATATCAAAACCAGTCAAATTAGTTGTTTTTCATTTTGCAGATTTCCTATATAACACCACTCATGTGATTTCTGCCAATGATTTTCAGAAATAAGTTGAAATATGAATCTAATTCAAATAAATTAAGTCAAACAGAAAAATTTTAGTCATACAGAAAATTTGCATGTATTTAAATGTCTATATTAGAATATATATTTAGATCACTTCTCAGCCTTTTGACTAAGATCAAGTGTAGAATATATATTACAATATTTAGATTAGAATAATATTTAGATTATATGTGTTTATATGTACACACAGGTATACACACACACATCCTAACCATATGCACACACACATAGTACAATTTTCATACTTCTGCTGTTTTAATTATTTTCTGACAGGTCCCTTGAAAACCTGCATTATTTACAAAAAAGAGCAATGTTAATAAGAGGTGTTAAGCTTTTCTAAAATTTTGTGAATATGGGCTGTATTATATGCTTCTAGCGTACTTGTTATAATCATTTTGAGTTTAGACACTACACTTATCATTTTGTTTTTTATTTTATTTATTTATTTTTTTTGCAGTACCAGGGACTGAACTCGGGCCCTTGTGCATCCAAGGTTAGTGTGCTACCACTTGAGCTAAATCCCAGCCCCTGTTGTTTCAATTCTAAAAAGAAAAAAAAGGAAAATGGATACAAGCAAAAGAAGCAAATAATAGGGTGACAGAACAAATACAGAGTCGACATGCTCGCTGAAGACATTATGTTTACAACTCCAAGTTCTGTCTTCAAGGAAGGAAGCTGAATTTAGATTCATATAAACTATTCACTGTACTAACCACTGTTTTTAAAATGAACTCCAAAGAAGCCTTGCTGTGTTTTCTTAGAACGAAAACACACAGCTGGTATAATAATTGAGCTCTCAAGACCACGAGCATCTATAATGTTGCAAACATCAAGAAAAGAGTAGCTTCCTCCAGAACCTTCTCGGTTCATGACATCACCACGACAACAGGTCCTCACATTCATCATATGCATCTAGAAACATCTCTTTGGAGGATCAAAAATAAGACAACACACTTGCTGGAGATTTAGCTCAGTGGTTCCAGCGCCTGCCTCAAAAAGCCAAGGTCCTGAGTTCGATTCCGGTAACCACATACAATGCTGGGCGTGGTGACTCATGCCCACTGGCAATCAATACCACATACCACAGTGCTGGGTGTGGTGGCTCATGCCTGTAATCCCAGCACTTGGGAGGCAGAGACAGGAGGGTTGCTGAGTTTGAGGCTTGCCTGGGCTACATAGTGAGCTCAGGGCCAGCCTGAACTACAAAGTGAGACCCTGTCTCAAAAAAAAAAAGACAACACACATGGGCCTCATGAAAATACCCACAACCTAAATATTTTCAGCATAGGACTTTTTCATTAAACTATGAAATTACTAAATTCCTAGAAAGATACTGCTTTACATTACTAATGAAAATTTACAAGTAAAACCATTAAAATCAGGGCACAAAAGACAACAAAGGGCAAAGAGATTTAATTTGAGGAAATTACAAATAAAAACAGAAAATTTTATTATAAAGTAAGAGTACAAGAAGTAGAAAACTACTGAAAATAAAAATTTTCCCTTTATTGAGTTTACTGGTGTAGATATACATTATAAACACATTCAACAGTGAGAATTTGTACCAGTACGTAGTGTATCCTGATTCTTATTTTTTCCCATCCCCTGCCCTCTCTTCAACCCCCCAACATCTTAAATGCATGAGCTTTGTTTCTATTTTTTTTTCCTTTTTAAGGCCATATATATATATATATATATATATATATATATATATATATATATATATATATATCTGAAATAAATAGGGCAGACATGTATAAATACTGTATTGTTTTTCTAGTGTGAGAAGCTGAAGGTGTAAATGAGGTCAAATTTATTCTTTAAAAGTCATACTGCCTCTATTTTTCAATCTCAAACTTTTTTATCTTTGATTTGAATCTTTATTGGTACACTATATATACACGTCACGATTAGGCTCAGCATTGAGAACTTATGCCAGCATAGGATATGACTTCTCATTTCCTCCTTCCCCTACCTCCCCTACATCTCCCGCCCCTACATGCACAAGCTTGTTTCTTTTTTTCATCATCAAGGCTTTTTTCTTTCCCCTCAGTACTTACCCTAAACTCCATTTCCCTTTGAATATTTACTCTTTCACAATATCTATCATGCACTGTAGAACTCATTTGCATCTTCAGTTTCTCACACTGGAGAAAAGATAGGATATTTACAGTTCTGTGACCTATTTGTTTCACTCATGAGTATGGCCTGAAGGTCTATTTGAGTATAAATGGCTCAAAATTATCATTTTTATGGCAGAGGGAGAAGTGCTGTAAGAAGAGCGAGCCCAGAGGAAAGCCCTGCATGGGACAATCTAAGCTCTCTAGTCTGTGGCCCCCGCTGAGCTCCAGCCGGGTAACCACAGCCACAATCACTCACGTCAGTGAGCGACTCAGCCACGGCCTGCCCCCCAGTGACCGCGGGCACAGCTGAAACAACACGCCCAGAGTGAGCTCTGGGCAGGGCTATGCCAGCCCCAGGAGCCACGAGAGATCACAGGTGTGGTTGGTGGCTGTTTGCTACACATCAATCAACTTTGATTAGTGTTGCTCTGAAAAACTATTATTACTAAAAGTAAAAGGCTCTCAAAAATATATAATACAGATATAGAATATTTATTGGCCCCACACATTATATATTCCTTCAAACTACATAGCAGTAAATAGAAAGCTGACTTTATATTTTTTTCTCAGAATTCATAGGTAAGAGATTGGGTACTAACATATTCCATTTACAGACTAAATGTATATTTAACTGTTTAGTTATTAAGTAGCAATCCTAAATTATTACAGATTCTTTATTTATCATTACATTGTATGATGAGAGAAGGAGAAAATTTACTTTGCTTTGGTGTTTTGTAAATTAAAAATGTATAAAACAACTATGTTTTTAAATTGGCTTATAAGGTAATGTGGCTATTATGACAATACGTATATAAATAAGACAGCTCAGTTAATACCTATGAAGAAACTTTTTAATTTATTTAAAATATTTTACCTATAAAGAATAACAAATTATGTTAGAAATTACTACTAAATAAAAATTTAGCAGCCACATTTACACATTGAAAATGTGCTCCTTAATATTAATCCAATGAAAACATGAAAAAAGCCCAACTGAACAATGAACTTCACTGGATGGAATTTTATATATAAATTCATCACGGTTTTTTTCCCCCACCAAGTTACTTTCTTTCTTCATCCAAACTTATTTATAAATTGTCCATAGCTAAGAGTAAAGTCTTTGACCTTAAGGTATACTCCATGATGGGCAAAGTGAAAGTTAATTAGCTTTAGAGAGAGTTTTAAACACTGAAGGAAAAAAGTAAAGAAAACAGACAGTGAGTTCAATATGGATATCTATGAGAACATTAGCTTCCTCAAAACAGTATTTGAGGAAAGGAAATCCAAAGTATGAACATTAAAATTAATTCATTAAAATTCATCAAAATATATATTTTAGGTAAGGCACATGTAGTTTTTACAGGTAACTCACATACACTTTCCTGTGGACTGGAATGCTTATACCCTGACCAAGCATCAGGCAGTGTCTTTCTCTGAAGACATATGATGTTAATGTAGAGAGTTCTAAGCGAAAACTTTTGCATGCTTCTCAGCACTCAGTCTCTAAAAGGTTTAGCTTTTATACCTGTCACTGGTATATGAATAGCAGTAGATATTTTTTAAAAAAGAAGTTTGAGTTACTCTGAGATAGTAAACCTGTGTTCTACTCTTCCATTGCTCATTTGCCTTAAGCACATTCACTTCTTATTTTATGAAAAATAATGATTTTTCTCCCTTCAGAGGAAAATGTCTCAGTGGCAGACAGTAGTCAAAATACCATTATCTGCCACTTGGGCTCTTTATTGGAATTCTGCTTTTCACAAATATTCAGTATATTTCAGTTGAGATCTTTGTTCTCTTTAGCAAGTAAATGGCCCTATAACTTCCTGTGCAATTTCAATAAAATAAGCCGGATATTGAGAACTACAATGAAAATTATTTTTGTAAGGCTAAAGATCAGTGTCAAATTTCACTGTTGGATTCTGGAAGAAAAAAAATAGAAGTTAATACAGGAAGTACCATTTCACTTAAAAAGATACTTCCAAATTTTTAAAATCTCATTTAACCAAAAAGCAAGTATGACACATTCTAGTCTTTCTCTTTTACAATTAGAGAACCCAAAATACTATTATGTCTGACTTGTCTTGCAAGTTATCAGACTATCTGCATGTCACAGTAGCCCTAACATAAACAGCATACACACCTCTCCTTCCATTGTTGTATCCATGTTTCTATATATCCACTAACTGAGAAAACATTTCTCCAAACCAAGAAACTCTACAGATCTATTCTGTATGGTATCACTGAATTTCCTGGCTACTCAATATCCCAGAGAAGAGACACCCTCACAGCTTAATCTTTCACTGGACCTTTTGTTGTGCTATATATTTCATCCAGATTTTTGAGGCAGACTGAATTGGTCTGAAGGTTCTGTGACAATGTTTGCCATTTGTCATACCAATACCACTTGTCATAGCATTTCACACACCATAATACCACCGAATGTTCTTTATAATAAAGTATAACCCATGCCACAAAATGGATGGTCCTAGAAATATTACAGGTGGAGAAAGTCACCAGACATAAAAGGCCACATGCAGAATGATTCTGTTCTTATGAAATATCCAAATAGGAAAGTACTTAGCACAAGAGCAGAATACTGGTTGCTAGGGGCTGCACGGTGGGCAGAAGGGTGGGAGAGTCTGCCCGTGGAGACAGAGCTTCTTCGGGGATGATTACGGTGTTCTGTGATGGTGGAGGCACTAAAACCACTGGATTGTCTACTTCAAAAGGATGAACTGTGCGGTATGAGAATTATGTCTCACTAAAGATGTTGCTTAAGAGAAATTAGAGAGAGAAAACCAAAACCAAGAACCCCAGCCTTCACTTACCCTCTGATGAGGGGTGAGGCCGGTGAACAGTCTCCCCCAGTTGGTGCTCTGGGACCCAGGGATGTGGCTCTGGAGCTAGAGAGGACAGACTGCTACTAGCTTTTTTGTTTTTGAGGCAGGGTCTCGCTTTGTAGTTCAGGCTGGCCCTCAGCTCACTATGTAGCCCAGGCAAGCCTCAAACTCAGCAATCCGCCTGTCTCTGCCTCCCGAGTGCTGGGATTACAGGCGTGAGCCACCACTCCCGGCACTGTGGTATGTGGTATTGATGCCTGGTGGGCATGAGTCTCCATGCCCAACATTGTATGTGGTTACCAGGATCGAACTCAGGACCTTGTGCTTGTGAGGCAGGTGCCA
>PVIC010003304.1:0-69759 GCA_004025085.1 Thryonomys swinderianus
AATTTAATAAATGAGGTTTAATAGAAGGCACTCAGGCGGCACTGATGAAATCTGTCGTGGAAAATATTATGGTTTCATTGTTTTTATATAACCTCCTTGGAATCTGCGTCCTATTATTTCCACGCCTCCCTTTTTCCCCTCCTGTTTTCAGGCTTTTAAGTTTTTAGCTTAGCTTTGGAGTCCAGAGAAACCCCTGGGGGGTGATTCCCTCTCTCTCTCCTCCATTACCCACAGCAGGGAGGGGCTGGATGCTTTGGTCTAACCCTTGCAGGGAGTAAACAAAGTTGTAAACAGTTGTTTTAAAACATAGTTGGTTTCGGATGAAAAATTTCTGCTTTCGATTTGTCTCGTGTATCTAAAATGCTACAGAAGCATTTCTCCTCCAGGGAAAGACGATGGTTGTTTCAGATTCTGGGCTTCAGCTTCATGGAAACCAGCACTGGAAGGACCCAGTGAGGTCACCTCAGTCACATGGTCCCTTCTGTTCTGCCCTGGGCACTGTGCTAAGGGCTTGATATGATGATGGATCCTTGGAACAGCTCTGAGGATAGATACTCTTAACTGTGGGCAGTCCCTGGAAAGGAAATTGGAGATCAGAGTGATCTGGGAACTTTCTCAGGTCACATAGAATCAAGTGCTGGAGACAGGATTTCAACTGGATGTAAAGTACATAACTTTAGCTTCTAACAGCACTGTTCTTCACAGTCTAATTTCTCAGATAGGCCAGCTGACTCTCAAGGGAGGGAAACATGGGTTGTGGATAAAAGTCTGGGTCCTAGAGGTCAGGGTGGAGGGTACAGCTAAGTGGTAGAGTGCTTTCTGAGCATGTTCTAGGCCCTACCTTCAGTCCTCAGAGGTGAAACAAAGGGGAGAGGTTAGATTAATTTGGTTCTGACGTGAGAGGCTTGCTGTCAACGGCCGAAAAGTCCATCTACCAGAACACCCATGGGGCCCCATGATTCTCTTCTCTTCCTGCTCAAACTTCCATTCTCCAGCATGCTTTCTTCCTCATGGTTGTAATGATGGCTGCCGCAGCAGCATCAAGCATCTCGTCTATGATCCAGGAACTGCCTGTGGATTTGAAGTTCACAAGAGAATAATAATGCCAACCCTTAGGAAACTTATAATCTTATCAGAAGCACAAGATATTTAAGAATCCTCACGTACTTAGATTCCTGGCTGAGCTCAGTGTCATTTGGGGCAGTTATTGACAAGATGCTCAACAATGTTTTCTTCTTGGGTACAGTAGGAAGATCAAATTCCCCAGAGTCCTTTGCTATTAAGTTGAAACCACATGACTGCCCAAAGCCAATGAAATGTGGGCCCCGTCTCCTGTTCTTGTGCTACGAGTGTGAAGGTTATGAACTACAGATTGCAGTGTCACATAATGGAGGGAGCCTGGATGGACCCTTGAGTATCACTTGGAAGAGAGCCACCAGGACATCCTCTCAATCTGCATCCAACCCTAAGGCCAGGGAGAAATACAACTTGATTGTCTGAGGTCATTGGGATTTTACATTGGTTCTTTATAGCAACCAGCAGGGCTTCCTGTCATCTCACAAGGTCAGTGATGCCAGAAACTGCTCTTTCATGTAACTGTTTGCATGTGCTCATTTGCAGTCCAGCCTTCTGAGGAAAAACGTCTGTGATTCAGTGATTGCTGTTCAGATATGACAAGTATACAATGACCCGTGGTGGCTCAGTAAGAAGAGACCGTGAAGTGACAAAAGGTGCCATTTAAGTAAAGGAAATCTGCTGGTGGGAAAGAGTAGTGATTCAGTCCCAGTAACAAGTCCTGGAGGTTGGTAGAAGAGTAGTTCTGAAAAACATGTCGTGTACTTTCATCACCCTAGACTTAGCAACATTGGGAAAAAGGGTTCTCTGTGTTAGAATGTAAAGTGCAGCGGCCCTACGGCCCCCAGCACCTGTGCTGTGGGGTCCACTTGTGGGGTGACGAGCAGTTCGTGCACAGCAGTTCCAGTCCAAGGGAGCTCCAACTTGTACAACTGGGAAACAGCGCTACAGTGACAATGGTATAAAAGCACCAGCCTCCGGGAACTCCAAGTCCAAATGAGGTGTCATCCCCTAGGAACCTCTGGATAGGGATGGGAACTTCCAGATCACCATGGCAACCTCAGAGGGAGGCGGGTGTGCTGCCCCTTGTGCAGCTGGAAGGGGTAAGGAGCAGGAGAGCTTCAGTGCCCGCTTGTGTGACTGCATTACAATACCTGGGGTCCCAGGCACGCTCTGGGGACCACGGCCATCTATTAACCCACTGGCAGCACAGTCATAAATGTGAAGCAAGCACAGAGAAGCCAGGGTGGAAAATAACCAGGGCAATTTGTTTCAAAGGAAACTCCAGGATAGTGTGGATTTGGTCTTATGCCTGAGGACACAGGGAAATGGATGGTGGCTCTGAAAAGCTGCAACCATGTCCAGCTGTTGGAGGCTCCTAACCCCACTGTCTTCCTTCCATCAGACTGTTTGTCTTTTTCAGACCTAGCTGTCAACTCCTTTCTCCTGCCGTCTTTCCATAAGAGAACACACCCCTCACTCAGCACGGACATTCCATCTCTCACCAATTTTTTTTTTAGCTGTTGTTTAGATGTGAACACAAAGGGGGAAATTCAGTTTTTTAAAAAAAAATACATGGCTGTTACTGATTTATTAATAGCCCATAATGCTGGTAATAGGCAATCTATAAGTCTGTTCTTAAGAATTTATAGGTCAAACATTCCAAAACCAGATTAAAGATACCACTCATAAATGCCTGCAGGCCTCCATCTATTAACATAGATGGTAGAAGAATATCATTATCTACAGGAAAACAAACAGAGATCCAGCCCCGGCTCTGATTTGCTCAGATGCTCCAGGAAGCACACAGTAAGTAAGCAAATTGTATGACACGCCGTAGGCAAAAGTGTCCTGTGCATAGAAATCAGACAGTGGCTTTCTTAATATATGTGCATGCATTTCAGAAAGAGCCTCAGCTTGCGGGGGACACAGCAGTGGGTTGAAAAGTCTTTGCTTGTGGAGAGAGGCAGAGATGGGGAGTTAAGCCTAGCATCACAGCCCTTTCCTCCTTTCTTTAGTGAATGCTTTATATAATTCTGGGTATAGAGGGAAAACATTTCCTATTTGAAAAACGAGTATTTTTTTTAAATAAGAAAAAATGACCTATCCCTCAAGCCACTGTGGACAACTTTGTCTGGCCTGGTTGTTTCTCACAGAGCAGAGGGTAGGTCGCATGCATCCAGATTGCGCTAGAGGCACAATTCAAATGATTTTTTGTTAAACATGAGACTCCTGGACTCCCTTGCCCAGGATCTAGTGAATCAGATTATCTGGAGGAAGGATTCTGGCATTTGTACTTGTACAAACTTTCCAGGTGAGTTTGGATCAGGCAGGATGAAGTCTGAGAATTTTTGTTCTTTGTGTTATTGTAACTTTAGTAGTGGTCCTCTGATGTCAGCTCCCAAATGGGTGAAAAAATTAAAGTCACCTGGAGTATGAGTCAGGCTCTGTTAGCCAACCCAGCTCCATGCCTTGCTCTCCTCATTCTCCGCATCCTCTGGTACCAGCTGTTCTGCTCTTCATTTCTCTGAGCTCAATTGCTTAAGATTCTACACGTGTTGACATCATGTGGCATTTGCCTTTTGGGCCTGGTTTATTTTCTCTAGTATTATGATTTCTAGTTCCATCCTGTTCTTGCAAAAGTTACTGCTGGATTGAAAGAACATGTTCTGCTATACTGTTACCCAGAAGGATGATTATTCTTAACGGTTTTGTGTAGTACAGCTCAAAAGAGTGAGACAAGAGGATCTGGAATGTTCACTTCACAGAGAGATTATACCCAGTTGAGGTTTAGAGAACTTAGAAATGCTGAGACGGTCATTACATAGTAGATACACGTACCACCTCTTCACACTGAACCCCAGAAATATATGTTACTATTTTATTTTGTATTATAAAATAATACAAAACTGAAATTCAAAATCACTTTTGGAAAGCATTATTCCCAATTGTGAAAATAACCCAAATGTCCATAGATGGATGGAATGATGAACAAATTGACCTATACTGATAGAACAGAACATTATTCAGTCTTGAAAAGTAGTGAAGTGCTAACACATGGCAAACATGAATGAACATTATGTTGAAATAAAAGATGACAGATACAAAAGGAAACACATTGTATGATTCATTTTGTAGAAATAACAAGGACAGACAAACATGCAGGGGCAGAGAGCAGATTAGCAGTTGTAAGGAGCTTGAATTTGGGGTGTATGAGATGTGACTTTTCTTTGGGAGTGATGAAAATGTTTTGGGACTAGAGGTGGTGGATGTATAACGTTGTGAATATACTAAGTATCACTGAATCGTACACCTTAAAATGATTAGTCTTAAATCTAGTAAATCTTGCTGCCCGCCCCTGGACCCAGGCCAGAAGTCTTGTGAGACCTCCATTCCTGTTTGGGAGAGTCTGGGTAAGCACTCCTTACCTCGTGCAGTGACTTTGAGTACTTGCCAGCACAATAGAAATGTGAAACAATTCAAGAACCCAGACACAAAGATCATCACCACAGGGGAACTCAGGGAGAAAGGCACTGGAGCAAAATGAAGCTCAATCACCAGGACTTTCTGACCTGGTAACAAAAGCAGATCTACTAAAATGCAAATCAGAACTGATCTCCAAGATGAAAACAGAGATGCTGTCTACAGTGAAAGACTTCATTAAAGAAAAGATCAGGAACACCACAGAATCTCAGATAACAAAAGCAATGGAATATTTTAAAGAGCTTCCAGCAGAGTTCCAAGTGATCAAAAATGAGAATGAGTGTTTGTGAAGTAGGGCGAATGAAGCTGAGGACCAAATTTCAGACCTACAAGACAGGATCACAGCCACTGAACAGGAAAGGAATAACTTATGGAAATGGCAAGAGACCATGAGAAATCAATCCAGCAGCTCCTGGACGACTCAAAGAAGAATAACCTAAGGGTTATGGGAGTCACTGAAGAAGCAGGAGACAGTGAAAAAGATATTTAAAAACTTTTCACAGATACAATGGCAGAAAACGTCACAAGAAGAGGTAAATAATAGGAAATACAGATACATGAGGCATATAGGACTCTGAAAGGCCATGATATAAAAATATCTATACCTAGATATATAATTATCAAGGTTCCAGATATCCAACAAAAGAACAAAATACTGGAAAGCGGTTATAGAAAAGAAAACACCACAGAAAGAAAGGCCCATCAGGATCACAGCAGATTTTTCAACACAAACACTCAGTGCAAGGATAGCCTGGAGTGAAGTGTTTAAAAGTCTCGGAGGAAAATAACCTCCAACCTAGATTGATGTATCCTGCTATATCTTTCAGAATCAGTGGAGAAATAAGACAGTTCCATAACAAAGAACACCTGAAGAACTTCTCAATTACAAAAGCTGCGCTCCAAAACATTCTAAAGAATATACTGGAACAAAAATGAAAGTCAAAGACTCATGAGACCTAGCACAGTGAATTCACTGGGCAAGACAAGAGACTGAATGGAGAGGGGGGAAAGCAAAGAATAAAAGAACCAAAAACAGGAAAACACCATGACAGGTATAAGTCAGGCCACGTCAGTCATAACCATTCATGTCAGTGGCCTCAATGCGCCAATTAAAAGACCTGGACTGGCAGAATGGATGAAGAAACAAGATCTTACAATATGCTGCATACAAGAAACACACCTAATTCAGAAAGAAAGCCACAGACCGAAAGTAAAAGGATGGAATACAATTCTCCCTGAGATGGGAAACTGCAAAAAAGCAGGAATGGCTATCCTTTTTGCAGACAAAATAGATTTCAAACCAAAACTGATGAAGAGAAACAAAGAGGGACATTACATCCTTGTATAGAGAACAGTCCAAGAGAAAGAGATGACATTCATAAATATTTATGCACCAAATTCCAATGCACCCCACTATATAAAATATTAATGGATATGAAGACCCTGATAAGCACTAATACAGTAGTAGTAGGGGACTTCCATATGCTGCTGTCATAACTAGACAGATCAACTGGACAAAAAAAGTCAGTGAAATACTTGAACTGAACCAAACTTTCAAACTGTAGACTTAACAAATGTCTACAGAGTATTTCACCCCACAGAGTCAGAGTACACATTCTTCTCAGCTGCCCATAGGTCATTCTCCAAAACAGACCACGTACTAGTTCATAGAATATGTTTAAGTAAGTGCAAAGGAATTGTCTCCTCTATACTGTCAGACCTCAGTGCCTTGAAACTGGAGCTGAATAGCAAAAGAAATTCCAAGACCCTCACAAACACATGGAAATTTAACATACTCTGCTGACCAACCAATGGATCGCAGAAGAATATAGGAAGAAATTAAACGGTTTTTACAATAAAATGATAATCCCAGTATAACTTACAGGATTTTATGGGGGATACAGTGAAAGCAGTCCTATAAGGGAAATTCATAGCAGTGAACACCTACACCTAGAAAACAGAGCAAGCTTAAATAAATGACCTAATGCTGAACCTCAAGCTATTAGAAATAGAGGAGCAAGACAAACCCAAAGCTTATACTAGGGATGAAATTATAAGAATCAGAGCAGAAATTAATTCAATGGAGATTAAGAGAATGATAAAAAATCAAGAAATGTAAGTGTTGGTTCTTCAGAAAGATAAAATTGACAGACCTATAGCCAACCTTATCAAACAAAGGAAAAGAAAAGGCTCAAATCCATGTTATTAGGAAATCACCACCAATCCAATGGAAGTCCAGAGGTTAATAAATACCAACTTTGAAAATTTGTACTCCAATAAGATGGAAAATGTAGAAGAAATGCATAGATTCCTAGACACATATGAACTTCCAGAGCTGAATGAAGAGGATATAAAAATGTTAAACACCCCAATATCGGTCTGTGAAATTGAAAATGTAATAAAAAAAATCTACTGACAAAGAAAAGCCCTCGTCCAGATGACTTTATCACTGAATTCTACAAAATTCAAGGAAGAGTTAATGCCACTACTTCTCAAACTCATTAATGAAACTGAAAGGGAAGCAGTACTCCCAAATTCATTCCTTAAGCAAGCATTACCTCCTTGATTCCAAAAGGAAAGATCCAACCCATAAAGAGTACTACAGGCCAATCTCCCTCATGAACATTGATGCAAAAATCCTCTACAAGATACTGGCAAACAGAATACAAAGAATTATCAAGAAGATCATACACCCTGATGACGTTGGATTCACCCCAGGGGTGCAAGGATGGTTCAACCTATGTACATCAATAAACACTATTCACCGTATCAACAGATTCAAGGACACAAACCATACGATCTTCTCAATAGATGCAGAGCAACATTTGACAAAATCAACACCTATTCATGATCAAAACCCTACAGAAAATTGGAATAGATGGACTTTATCTCAACCTCATAAAAGCTATTTATGAGAAACCAACAACCAGCATCATCCTAAATGGTCAAAAACTAAAACCTTTCACTCTAAGATCAGGAACAAATCAGGGATGTCCATTGTCACAGATCCTGTTCAATATAGTGCTAGAGACAGCTACAGCAATTAGACAAGAGTAAGAAATGAAAGGAATAGAAATAGGAAAAGAAGAAGTTGAACATTATTTGCTGATGACATGATACTCTAGAAGTATGATATGATAATCTAGAAGACCCTAAAAACTCCACCAAACAACTGCTAGACTTAATCACCAAATTTAGTAGCATAGGTGGATACAAGGTTAGTGCTCAAAAATCAATTGCATTTTTATACACAACATATTTATTGAGAAATTGGGGAGTCAGCTCCTTTACAAACCCCCCCAAATGAAATATCTAGGAATCAATCTAAACAAGGAGGTGAAGGACCTCTACTCCAAATACTACAACATTCTGAAAAAAAGAGATTGAAGAGAGTATCAGATAATGGGAAGACATTCCTTGTTCTGGGTAGGAAGAACCAACATAGTCAAAATGGCTATACTCCCACAAGTACTGTATAGTTTCAGTGCAATCCCAGTTGAAATCCCAGCAGGATATTTCACAGATCTAGAGAAAAATAATCCAAAAATTCATCTGGAACCACAAGAGACCTAGAATAGCAAAAGCAATTCTAGGCAATAAGAATATGGTATGGGGTATCACTATCCCCAGTCTGAAACTATACTACAAAGCCATTGTGATTAAAAACGGCATAGAACTGGCAAAGAAACAGACCTGAGGATCAGTGGAACAGAGTAGGTGATCCAGAAACAACTCCAGATACACTAAACCCACCTCATCTTTGACAAAAGAGCCAAATATCCTCTTTGGAGGAAAGATAGCCCCTTAACAAATAGTGCTGGAAAAACTGGGCTTCAATCTGCCAAAGACTGAAGGTAGATCCGTCTCTTTCACCAAGTACAAAACTAAAATCAAAGTGGATTAGATACCTAAATATTAAAACAGAAACTCTGATGAAATCTAAACAGAAACTCCTAACTCAAAATGGGTTAGGTAGTACTCTTGGAAATATTGGCTTAAGGAAAGACTTTATGAACAAAACCTCTATAGCACAAGAACCAGCAGAAGAAATGAACAAAGGAGATCTCATCTTCTTAAAAAGCTTCTGCACAGCAAAAGAAACCACCAGCAGAGCACAAAGCCAACTGACAATATGGAAAAAAGTCTTTACCAGCTGTTCCTCAGACAAAGGGCTACTATCTAGAATATATAAAGAGCTTAAAAGAATCACCCACACCAAAATTTAAAGACCCAGTTCAAAAATGGGCACCTGAAATGAGCTGGCACTTTTCAGAGGAAGACATAAAAGCAGCTAAGTAGTATGTGAGGAAATGCTCAAGGTCACTGGTCATTTGAGAGATGCAGATAAACAACACTGAGATTCCATCTCACTCCACAAAGAAGTAGCTGCTATTTCAAAATTAGCCTGCAACAAATGCTGGTGAAGTTGTGGAGAAAAAGGTACATACTCCACTATTGGTGGGAATGTAGACTAGTACAACCATTATGGAAATTAATGTGGAAATTAATTCCTCAAATGGAAATTAATTCCTCAAAAAACTAGCATTAGAGGTTTCATTTGACCCTGCTATTCCCCTGCTGGGGTTATACACAAAAAAAAATCACAAGGTTCCTATCACACAGATATATGTACAAACATGTTTATAGCAGCTCAGTTCATGATAGGTAAAATCTTGGAAACAACCCAAATGCACATCAACTCTCGACTGGATAAAGATGTGGCTTTTTAAGATAAAATGGAGTATTACACTGCCATAAAGAATGATGACATTGAGTCATGTATACTCAAATGGACATACCTTAAGGACATACTCATAAGTGAAATAAATAGGTCACAGAGGTGTAAATATCATGTCTTTTCTCTGGTATGAGAAACTGAAGTTGTAAATGGGTTCTAGAATGCATGATAGATACTGTGAAATGGTAAATATTCAAAGGGAGATGAGGTTTATGGATAAGTAATGAGGGTAAAGAAAAAAAACTGATGGTAAAAAAAGGAAAGAAAGCTTGTGCATATAAGGGTGGGGAGTTGTAGGGTGGGGAAGGGGAAAAAAGAGAGTTAAGTCATGTCATATACTGGTACAGATTATCAGTGTTGAGTGTAATCATATGTGTATATATAATATACCAATAAAAGTTTTCAAAATAAAAAAAATCAAGTAAATCTTACCTCAATATAGGATTCACTTTATAAAAGAGGGTAGAGCCAAGGACTCTAAATTACAAAGGGAACTTTGTCTCAGGCAAGGTGGATGGATCTGGAAATAAAGCTGGGAAGACCTAGAGTGAAGACAGGGCCTATAAAAATTACAGCCACCTTTAAATTTGACATAGTTATATTTGATGAGTCTTGCTATGATTTCCTTTGTCATTAGAGTCCCGCCCAGAGCTTGTTTGGCAGAAGAATGCGGCTACTACAATCCCCTTGGCCGAGGAACATAATCTCCTTTAGAGAGGGTGGTAGTTTTCTCCGACCCAGAGTGCAGCTTTGGTAATGAAACACATGGAGCAGTCAGGAAGAAAGGCGATGCCCCCAGCAGCCACATCAGCCCAAACAACCCTGGTGACCAGTAGGGTGAGAGATGTCATGGTTGGATCATCCGCACGTCGTACAGTCCTGTTCGGGACATCTTTGCTTGTGCCTGTGACTTCATGTATTTCTCTCTGTTTCTTTCTAGCAGATTCAAAGTTCCAGGTCTTATATCTAGGTCTGCATAGCAAAGGAAACAGTTAACAGAGTGAAGAGACACCCACTGACTGGGAGTTAGTCTTCTAACAGAGGATTAATATCTAGAATACATAAAGAACTTAAAAAGTTCAGCATGCACACACACACACACACACATTATCCAATTAATAAATGGGCCGTTTTTCTAAAAGGAAGACACAAACTGATATTTAATCCCAATATGCCCCTCTGGTACATTCCTGAAGAATTAGTCAGTATACCATAGAGAGATCTTTATACCTGTGTTTCTTGCGGCACAATTCGCGATAGGGCAGCTGTGAAACCAGCCTAGCTGCGCTTCCACAGATGAACGGGTGGACACAGTGGGGCGTCTGTGCCAGTGGGCTGTTATTCAGCACTTACGAAATCCAAGATCATGCCATCTGTAGGAACGTGGCTACAACTGGCAATCGTCATGTTCAGTGAAACAAGACAGACTCAGAAAGAAAAACAGTGTGCGTTTTCTTTCACACGTGGAATGTAAGGGGGCGATGGAAGAAGATGGAGGGAGAGAGATGGAGGGAGGGAGAGAGGGTCAAAGTGGAAAGGGGAGTTTTCAGGAAGAAGAGAACAAGGAGAGGAGAGAGAAGAGGAGTGACAGGACTTGCAAATGACCCAGATTGTTAGGTGCCCGTCTGAATTTGCCAAAAGGAAACCCGTTATTCATCTGTGTAACGAATACAAAATTAAGCCACCACCAAGACGATAGTTTCTCCTTTCTGTCCCTCGAGTTGTCCCTGTGGTCTCTGTTTCTGGACCGAATGTGTGCTCTTCAGTCACCCCCGTAGTTCACACGCTGAGAGTCTCATGTCGGTGTGAAGTTGGGAGGTGGGACCCTGCAAGGTACTTGGCTTAGATGGAGTCATGAAAGTGAGCCCCCATAATAAGACTGTTTTCTTCAGTGGCAAAGGGAGAGACTCAACCCCCCCCCACCCCTAGGTAGAGATCCTCAAGAAGGCAGCCATGTGCGAGTGAACTCTTAGCAAGAACGGAACCTGTTCGCACCTTGATCTTGGACTTCTCCGTCTCCAGAACACTGGGTAACAAACATCTATTTGAGTCACTCGCTGTACAGTGTTTTATGATGGCAGCTGGAGCGGAAGAAGATCTCCTGAGATTTGACACTCTGGTCCCCACTTTGGGCTGTGTGCTACGTCCTCTCCCAGAGCTCTCCAACAAGCCCCTAGTCTGCAGTGCGCATGCCCCCTTTAGAGGAAATCTCACGTGGCGTTCTCTTCTGTCGCCGGGACTCAGCAAGAGGATGACTCGAGCACGTTTAGGAAGTAGGCGAGTCCTTGCCTGTGCCAGACTTCCTTTCCTCCCCCATCCAGTGTCGCTTCCCCCTCGACCAGCAAGGAAGACGCGACCGTGAACTCTTCTTTCTGCTGTTTTATTCAGGATCCTTTGCTCCAGCAAAGACAAAAAAGCTCTCCTTCACAGCCCTCTCCCAGTATATATATACATAGTCATCAGCCAATGCCTGAAGGACACGTAGCATTCTGGGATAGGCGGCTATACAGCGGAAGCGAACTGGCTGATCAGGCAATGCCTAAATATAGACTTGTTTTTCAGTGGTTCAGACCACTTGACCTACTTCCTCAGCGCCATCTTTTGGGCGCGGTTGCCCTTTGGCTCTCCACAATCCAGAGGCTGTATAATTTTTTTTTTTTTTGAGACAGGGTCTCGCTTTGTAGTTCAGGCCGGCTCTGAGCTCATTATGTAGTCCAGGCAAGCCTGGAACTCAGCAATCCTCCTGTCTCTGTCTCCCGAGTGCTGGGATGACAGGCGTGAGCCACCACGCCCGGCAAAGGCTGTATAATTTTTACACTACATAGGAATTTAATTTTTCTTCCATGCTCTGCAAATACGAGCTTCAGACTTTGTCTTTGAAGGGAAATTGTCTGATCCCTAACTCAGCTCTGAGTTTCCCTAGGGGGGACCCTACTTTTCCCCCACGAGGCCCCATGTTGCAGTGGCCTCTCTTCCACAAGGCTCTTGGAAGATCGTTTCTTCCCTCCCCAGAGTAATAACCATAGTGAGCAAAGCCACAGAGTATTAGTGGTGTGGTTTATCGAGCGGGTGTTATGTTGCAGACATCGTATAATTTTTTTTTTTTTTTTTTTACCTAAAACCTCTTTGATCCTTGCAGCAAACTTACAAAGTGGCTGTTACAGGCACCAGCATTTTGCAGATAAACTACAACGCCATAGAGTCATTGCTCCAAATTAAAGATGAAGCCAATCTAGAATCTGAACCCATCTCTGATTTCTGTTTCTAACCTCTAGTCGCCACCGCCTCCCATGATCATCCCTCACGCGTTGGTTGGCCTGCTTAGTACTGGGCTACGTCCCTGAGTTCACTGATTCAGCACACTTTCTGAGACCCCGAACGCAGTGCAGGAGTCTTAGTGGATGCGTGAGATGAAATCCCTGACTGTACTGAAGACAGATTTCTGTGATACGCTCACTCAGCAGCACCCACCTTTATTTCACAGACTGCGGTGTTTATTGGGCTAAATATTCCCCAGTCAGCACAGCGTGGTAGGATCATAACTGTGGGCTCTGTCCTAACCTGGCCACAGAGCATGTATTAGGTATCTTTCCACATCACAGTTGTGATTTGCTTAGTGTCTCCTGGCCAGTGGTGGTAGAGATGGGCTTTGGCCTCTGTGGTCCTGGTTTTCTATGAGAGGGTTGGTTCTCTCTGTCTCCAGAGTCGGGGTCCCTCTAGTCTGCTGATCGCTTCCCTTCTAGGTGAAGGCTTTTCTGCTCCCATGGTCCCATGTCCTGGCAGGTTTCAGGATATTCCTCAGGGATCCCGCTCTGCACACGTGTGGGTTAATGGCTGAGTTTTTTTTTATAAATTGAATTCTTTATTGGTATAATTTATATACATCTCAAAATCATGTATAACATTGGGGAATTTGTACCAGTATATGACACAAGTTAGTTCTCATTTTTACCCATATCCCTACCTACCCACACCTCCTCACCCCCTTTTATACATGCTCTTTTATTTTCTTTCTGTATCATATTTATTCCTTCCCCTCATCACATTCCCACACCAAGTTTCCTATAGAAATTTCGCACTCTGTAAAAGCTGCCTTACTTTCTAAAGCTCATTTGCATCTACAGGTGTTCATGCCAAAGAGAAGATCTGGTAATTGTCTGTCTGTGATCTATTGATTTCACTTATTAGTATATCCTCCAGGTGTCTCCATTTGCACCTAAATGGATCGATCTTGTCATTCTTTATGGCAGAGTAATACTCCATTTTATAAAAAAAACCACATCTTCTTTATCCACTGTCCAGTTGATGGACATCTGGGTTGTTTCCAAGATTGAGCTATCACGAACTGAGCTGCTACGAACAATGGTGTACATCTCCAAAAGAGCAAACTTTGATTTCTCCTTCTGAATGTGAGGAATTAGAGCAGTCAGGAAGCAGCTAATTGTGTTTTCAGAGTCGAGTACAGCCTCGTTCATGGCCAGGGATTTCTGTGCCTTTAGGAGGGTGTGAGAGCTAGGGCCAGAAAGTGAAGGAGGTGTGTGTGTGTGTGTGTGTGTGTGTGTGTGTATGTGTGTGTGTGAGTGTGTGAGTGATGAAGGCTGGGACCTGCATTTTCATGGCCTGAATTGATCTCTGCTTTTCCTGTCTCCCTCTTTTCTTTCCTTCCACTTCATCCAACTTGGTCATTTATTTAATGCCTTTCAAATGCCATGGCTCTTTTTAAAAAATTCCATTACAACAGAAAGAAAAAAAAAAAAAAGCTCCAAATGCGCTAACTAAACTAAATGCTCTGTTAACAATTTGTGATCTCCCTCTTCGATGCTCTTTCTGTATTGCCTTTGATAAACCCAGCTAAGTGTGATGTCATCAGTATTGTTTCATAGCAGGATGTTGCTGACTGCCAGATGTTTGTCACATATTATTTTACAACTGTCTATCGCGTGACTACTATGTGGCGGGTTCTATTTTATGTGCCGCACACACATCGGTGAACAAAATGACAGAATTCTCTGCTTCCCCCAAGTAAAATCTGTGACCCACAAGACTACCCCACCTCTCCCTCCTTATTGTTTCCCCATATGCCATCATATATAATTTTTTCCCTACTCTGCCAATGGACATACAGGGCCTTTTCAAAATTAGCTATTGTGAGTTGTGATGCTATGAACATGGGTATGTATGCATCACTGTAATGTGATATCTTAAGTCTTTTGAAAAGGTACCAAGAAGAGGTATACCTGGGTCCAATGGAATTTCTACTTTTACTTTTTTTGAGGAATCTCAATACTGATTTCCATAGTAGTTATACTAGTTTCCATCATCACTAAGAGTGTAGAAGGATTCTTTTATCCCCCACAACCTTGCCAATGTTTCTTTTTCTTTTGCATTGGTGATGATAGCAATTATTTTTGAGGTAAGATGGAATATCGGTGATTTGTATTTGTTTAAGGTGAAGAGGTTCAACATTTTTTCATGTACTTCATGATCCTCTGCGGTCCATAGGAGAAGATGGGGATCTTTCCATTTTGATCACTGTTGTATGTCCAAGTGTGTAACCATGGCACACGCAAGTTGCTCACTGATGTTTCTTAAACTAATTGAATGGACAAATGGAAACAAGTTCACTTTTATATGCTTCCCAAAACAATAGGCAGAAATACTATCTTGTTTTAGTTTTAGTTTCCTCAATTACAGGTGAGCCTAAGCACCTTTTTGTGCATTTATGGGGCATTTTGTTTTGTCTCCTGTGAATTTCCATTTTTTTCTCTTGAGTTGCATGTTTTCTTCTTATAATTTATAGGAGTTCTTTATGTACTCTTGCTTTTAGCCCCATGTGAGTTATGTGCATTATAAATATTTGTTCTGGTGGTTTTAAAACCTTGTTTAAACTTACAGTTTGCTTTTACTTATGGCTTATTTTGCTGTGTAAGGATGTTTTTCAGAAGTTCTGTCCCATGGAGCTTATATTCCAATATGAAAAGCAGAAACAAAATTTAAAAGTCTGCCTGTTGCACATATATACCCTAATAATAGGTCTACATATTGAAAGAAAATAAGGGCTAGGAAAAAAAATAAAGAGGGAAAGGGATAAAGAATGCGGATAATTTTAAATAAAGTGGTTAGGAAGGCTAACCGAGTATGGAATTTCCAGAAGAGACAGGGTGTGAATGTTCGTTAGTACTGTTCGTGTAACAAGCTGCAGAAATCCTCTTTACCTCACTGATTGAAAAGGGCATGTATTGGAAGAGCAGTTCTGGAGAGATGCTTGAAACAGTCAGGAACAGGAGACTTACAACAAACCTGGACCATAGGCCTTCTCTGCCTCTCTTCCTTCTGCAAGCTTGCTTCAATTTTCTTGACAGACAGGACTTCTCTGCCACTTATGTAAGTGGAGTGCAAAATATAGCTTTTGACCACATTCTTAAATTACATGAATTATGTAAGCAAACTGATTTTCTTGGTTCCAAGATGGGAACTCTCTTGGTTTCCAGGGAGTAGGATTTGATTGGTTCAGCTTAGATGAGAGGCTCGTTCCTGATCCAGTCAGCAGCCAGAATGGTCATGTGATATGCACACAGTTGCCTTCTGTGGTGGATTATGGGTAGATCCCATTTTAAACGCTATGATGCTGGAATCTGCATAGGCAACATGCACGTACACAGACATACACATATCTGCATATGCACAGCATAAGCTTCTTATCTGCTGTGCTTTGTGTTCGGTGTGGGGGTTCCCCACTGACTTTATAATCAGTGAAATTCCCCCGGTTTTAAACGGAAGAGTTAATTAGAGATGCTTTGGCAAAATAGCGAAGTATTTTCCCCCTGAAGACACACTATTTTTTGAGAACCTTGTATTTTATGAACTGTGAGTAATACCAGCCAATGATGTCAATTGCCACAGCTGATCTTAGACTTTTTCCTGCTGCCTGACATTTATCCAGCAGTTGAGTTTACCTTTACAGGCTTCTGCTAGTACAAAGAGAAGAAGCACATGATCAAGTTTGTGTTTTGAAAAGATCCTGGATCCAAAAATAGACAGGACCAGTGATAGTCTGTAGGTAGGATAGAGAGGGGAAAGAGGATGAAGGATGGGAAGGAGGGAGAGAGAGAGAAAAACAGCAAGAGAGGGAGAGGAAGAAGAGAGGAGGAAGAAAAAGGAAAAGAAAAATGAAGCAGAGAAAAACAGGAGGGAACAGAGAAGAGGAAGGGGAAAAAGTGAATGGGGGAGAAGGAAAGTCTTGAATGATGCCTGGGGACCTAGGGACCCGGATGGATGGTGCTGTCCTTCACAGAGTTAGCCTGTGTTGGAACAGAAGAAGATTGTCAATTTGACCTTGGCTATGTTGAGAGTGAGAAGCATTTCAGACAATGATCGTGATGCATTATATTCAGTTAAAATGTTGAGTATGAAGCATTTTATATGTCTGCAGTTTAGAAAGAGACCTAACCTGAAGATTGATGCTTGGAAACTGTCAATAAGTGTCCGTTTAGTTGTGGGCATGGTTGAAGCCACCTAGAGGGGAAGAGAGAACAGGGTAAGCCTCTGCTTTTCTCACTAAAAAGGAGCAAAGAAGTAGTGAACAGGTATGATAAACAGAAGACTGGAGCAAGGGAGGCAACAGTTGGTATCTCGTAGGTCTTATGTGCATGTAGACTCTCTCTGCTGGCTCAGACTGGTTTGTCTAAGTTGTTTTGACCACTAATACAACTTGCTGTGAGGAGGTTGGGCCTGGTTGGAGGTGGGTCACTGGAGGCGTAAGCTGGAAGGACATTTTCTATCCCTGGCTCCTCCCTCTTCTTTCTGCTTCTTGGCTGTCATGAGTGGATCCCCTTTCCCTCTACCATGCCTCTCTCCATCTTGCTCCTTCCTTGAAGCTAACTGATCATGGGCTGAAACCATGAGCCAAAGAAAACCTTTCCTGGTTGAGGATATTGGGCATTTTGGCCCTGTGATGAGTGTCTAGTCAATGATAAGTGAGTTTAGCTCCCCAGGCAGCCATTATGGACCCACGGCAATGATCACTAGGCCTGTCCAGAGTCTGGGAGATCATCTGGGGAGCCCTGTGACCTCGAGGGACACCTAGCCTCATGTTGGGAAGTATTAGTCCTGAAAAGACAAAAGGGAGACTTCTCTCATGCATACTTTGGCTGGTAAAATCTCTCTGTTGAGGCTCTTCCAGGTGGCCTCATCTGTCTCCAGCCAGATGGGCTCATAGACATTTGGAGAGTATCCATTTTCCCATGATGCATCTTGGGCACTAGAGGACTGTGCAGGTGAAAGTAGGGAAAGATGCAGAGGTAGCCGGGTAGCTTGGGGAGATGGTTGAGGATGGACGAAATGTCATGCCGGGCTGGGGAAACAGCAAGGGAGCTTTGTTCCATAACGAATAAAGCACTTTTGTTGCCCCTGACCCTGACGGCCTGGGGTGTGATCCTGAGCAAAGGACTCTACTTCTCTGAGAGCATCCCAGAGTGAAAACTAAGGCATGACATTATTTTTCAGGATCACCTTCTCCAAGCAGGATGGAGATGACTTCTTTCCACTTAGGCGATGGTTGAGACACACTAGTATAACAAGTTTCTTTTATTTTGCAACTCTCTTGGGAAAAAGTACAAAACTTTTCAGAAGAAAAAGGCTTAGTGTGGCAAAACCGAGCATCCTGGAATGAAGCAGGAAAAATAGACTTCAAAAGAACATAACAAGGTTCTTAAAAAGTGTGTCTCTCTTCATTGTTTTTCTTTTTTGCTCATTATGAAAGCAATTCATGTTTACTGTGAAAACTTGGAAAATACAGGAAAGTATAAAGAAGGAAATAAAAATCACCCTAATCCTATTATACAAAGAAAATTTCCATTAACATTTGTTTTATATCTTCCTGGTATTTTTATATGACTAAATGTGTGTGTGTGTGTGTGTGTGTGTGTGTGTATGGATATATATGGCTTTCTGGAAAGGTGGAACAGATTTATTATCCTATTAGCAATGCTTCAGAGTTTTTCCTTCACTCTGGTTAACAAAGAGTTGTTGTTTGTTTTTTCATAATTAATTGAGTAGATTTTAAAGTTAGTACCATTTTGTTTCCTTTGCATTTCTTTTTTTAAAATTTTTTATTATTTATTTATTTATTTATTTTTTGAGACAGGGTCTCGCTTTGTAGTTCAGGCTGGCTCTGAGCTCACTATGTAGTCCAGGCAAGCCTCGAACTCAGCAGTCCTCCTGCCTCTGCCTCCCGAGTGCTGGGATTACAGGCATGAGCCACCACACCCAGTGCATTTCTTTTTGATTAGTGGAAAGGCTGAGTTTTAAAAATTTAAAAATTTAAATTAGACCTAGGTGTTCTATGGAAAAGAACTTAAGTCTTATTAATTTTCTTTTATTGACATTTTATTTTTCTTTCATATTATTGATTTTCAAGAGCTCTTTATATATGACAAGGTTTTTTAGTTTGAGTTTTTTTTTTTTTAGGAGAAATGAATACTTTCTTCTTTGCATTTCTGTAATTACCACAATTTCTTTTTTAAGAAGTGGGCTAATTTAGCTTATGATTTCAAGGGAGCAAAAAGATTTACTTTTTTAAAAATCTTGGTCAAGTACATTGATATTTTCTTTATGATAGTTTGAAAGTATGGATTTAATATTTTCTTACTTTAGATTATTGCCTAGTTGATCAGTGGCCATAAGTTTCTGTAGCCTAGTAGCTCTGAAATATAACTGCCAATAAAAGTCTGGAGTTTAAACAAATTCCAGTTACTGTGCCATACCCCAAATCAGTTTAGTTTGAATCTCCCTGGGAGTTGAGTCTTGCATCTGGGTGTCAACATTTAAAATTTTTCCTAGGTGAGTGCAAAAGGCAGCCACGCTGAGAACTGCTTTGCTGTCATTCTTCATGGGGGCTTTGTAGATAATGTAACCAGCGACAGTCAGTAATAAACCAAAGTCTTACCCTTACCTACTCTAATGCCAAAATGGGCTTCTTTCTTCCACTTGCTACTATGATTTAAATTTAAAATGTGCCCCGAGGGCCTCAGGTTCAGAAGTGGGTCCTTGTCAGAAGAGGGGGCCATGGAGGGCATGATTTAGAAGAGTGTATTCTGGGCTCTGCTTCCCTACAGTCCTTTCTGGCAAGCATGTTATAAGCAGCTTCCCTCAGCCATGTTCTTTCATTGTGCTGTTTATGCCTTGGACCTGGTTGACCATGGACTGAACCCACTGAAATTGGGAGCCAACATTAATCTCTCCTTTTTAAAGTTGTGTCATGTATGGTGTCTCAGTGACAGGAAAGCAACCAAAACACAGCATATATAGAATGTAGCGGAGTCAGAAAAATCTTGAGGAACTGTATGTTCTGGAGGGACAGGCTCTTTGGAAAAAGAGAGGGGAGAGACACTGGCTTAAGTCACTTGGAGGAGAAGAAGGAGATGTAAAAAGAGAAGCAGGAAAGAAGCCTAGTTTCGGTGTTTCAGAAAACCATCAGAAAAGTTGAGCCAATTGTCCAAGGTCATGCAGCAATTTGTGGAGAGAATCATGCTTTCTGATTTTTAAGAATTGGAGATTCACTGGACCTTTTTTTTTTTTTTGAGACAGGGTCTCGCTTTGTAGTCCAGGCTGGCCCTGAGCTCACTATGTAGCCCAGGCAAGCCTCGAACTCAGCAATCCTCCTGTCTCTGCCTCCCGAGTGCTGGGATGACAGGCATGAGCCACCATGCCCGGCTCACTGGGCCTTTTTTTGTCCAATGATCCTTGGAGGGTGACTTAGGGATGTCTTTTCTTTCAGGGTTTTGTCTTCATTTTGAATAATGGAGAATTCTAAAGAGGTGAGAGCTCTTTTCTCGTTTGTCAACTATGAAGGGTAAACTTATAAAAAGATACAACTAAACACACTATTTTTGATTGCCAGCATCTAGGATTACCATTACTTTCTGGTTATGGAATGATTGGAGTTTGATTATAGATTATCTGATGAATTAAGTAATTTTGTGTGTTTGTGGAGGTGGAATCCAGCAGACCCCTTATCACCGAACTATACAGCCCCAGCCTGTTTTAGATTTTAGTTTGAGACAGAGTCTCACCTAGTTGCCCAGGGTGGCCTGGAAGTTGTGATTCTCCTGCCTTAGCATCTTGAGTAGCTAGGATTACAGGTATGTGCCACCATGGTTAGTTTATTTATGTATTTTTATTTTTTGAGACAGGGTCTTGCTGTGTAGTTCAGGCTGGCCCTGAGCTCGCTATGTAGCCCAGACAAACCTCGAACTCACAGCAGTCCTCTTGCCTCTCCCTCCCAAGTGCTGGGATTTCAGGTGGGAACCACCACACCTGGCTATTTATGTATTTTTAATAATGTAGGTTTATAGCTCTATGGGCACAGACTAAGGTGCACTTGCTGAGTCCTGTCTGACACTTGGATCGGGGCTTGTTTGGATGCATGCATTGTGATAAGCCTTCATTCAGGCTTCACAGTCTTGCTCTAAGTAGTAGCTACCCGCTTCATTTCTACTTTACAAATAAGGGAACCGAGGCACCTAGCATAAGCTACCAAGTTCAAGGTCACCAATGTTGAGACATGGTGAAGTTGAAGTGCTGGCAAAGATAAAATAACGGATCTGCCATTTCCTCAGTTAAACTAGCAGCAGGTCCCTTAAGTGTGTATCTGTTACCACCTCCTCCCCTCTCCGTCCCCGTCCTACCCGCCCTCCACCTGGGAGATCTGCCTTTTCCTCATCAGCCTGTGCTTCTCTCTTCTTGGTGTGTGATTACTAATCTGCCGTAGGCAATCAAGCTGCATTTCCATCCCCCTTCCCCTCCCATCTTCCCTCAAGGGACACCTTTCTGGGGGGAAGGTGACTCCTTCAGGAATTCATATGAACATCAACAACAGGGGTGTAGAGCGGGGAGAGGATGAAGAAAGGTACCAAACTCCGATGCAAATTGCAAATGACAAGGCATCTTTTCCTCCTGGTTTGCTCTCTGCTATTTTAAGGGTCCTCATTTAGCATAATATTTGCATCATTTGTGTCTTACCCGATAATTAGGAGTAGAGACAAATTTTTCTTGTTCCCAGACTAAGGGCATTGGGGTGGAGAATAAAGGAAGCTCCGCAGACGGTTTCGAGGCAATAAAGCCTTTAAAAGTTCTTCCCTCCAGCCCCCTGTGTCTTGCTGAAGTCCTCTGAACACGAGACATTCTGGACTGAGGTCACTGCTCACAGTTTGGCCTCAGGGAGCCCATGACCCCTCTGAAAATCTAAGCAGAAGGGTTGTGTTTATGGAATGGTTTGTCATTTTTCCCTTCTGTCTGGAGAGAAGGTGTGTAGCTTTCATCTGTCTCTGAAGCCTGCAACTCTTAAATTAAGAATGATGTTCAGCGGGTGTCTGGTTTGTTTTCCCAGCATCTATTCACCCTTCCTTCCTGTTTATTCTCCTTTGGGGAAACCAGTCCTCCTTCACCCTCATTTCGTGTTAGGCCTGTCCAGCAGAACTTCTGGAATGATAAAGCTGTTCGATACAGTTCATTTCTCTTCCAAAGACAGCTGGAGAGCCGCTTGTGCTAAATGCAGAAAGGACAGGGGTCCACAATGATCCATGTCATAGCGAGGTTTCCCCTCAAATTCTTCCTCCTGTTCTCATTTGCTCATCTTTTCTGGTGCCATCACCAGGACTCAGCATCTGAATATATTTAACTGCAAAACACCATTATCTTTCACTGAGAAGCCTGTCACTATGGCTTCCACACAAGAGAGTGTGTTATTAGGAGCCCCTTGACACATGGCCCAGGAGTGCCCAGGCCTTCCAGAGCTCCCCTCTCCCTCTCCAGGACACCAACCATCTCTGGCGAAGGCAAAGCCAAGCGTGTGAAGGCAAACTTGTCCTTGGGGGTGAGTACCAAAGAATAAAGTCGTAGCAGTCTTTCTTTGTCATCTTCTCAGGTCTCTGAGCAGCCTTTTGGGATCTTCTTGCTGTTTGCCTGGCCACTGGGTTGGCAAAACTGATGTGACATCTTTGTTTTCTTTCAGTGCTATTAGAAACTGTGATGTGCTGTAAGTTGTTTGCCATTTGATTTTTAAAGGTTTAGTGAGCACCTAAGTCAGGATAGTTAAGGATAGCAGAGGCTTCTGAATTGGATGAAACCATGCTTATATTTCTGTTGCTTATTCACTACTTGACCCTCCTGTTTAAGCCTCAGCTTTCCTGACTGAAAATGGGGATAAATAGCATGGCAGACATTCACGGTTCCTCGCCCAGTCATCATGATCCATCTCCCTTTTTCACGTCTACCTCTCACTGTAGAGGCCAAAATCACCAGATGTAGTACTAGCCTCCCTTGCAGCTTTGGCTACTTGAGATAAAAGCAAGGGTAGCTAGGGGGTTCTGGATTGATATTTTTTTCCCCAACACCAAAAAGAAAAGTCTCTGAAGAGAGATTCTTGCTTTCTTTCTTAAATTCTAATTTTGAGGCTGGTGTGTGTGTGTGTGTGTGTGTATTTTCTGAAGTCACAAAAGCCATTTTCTGACCATGAGGGAACACACCTATGAGTAGAAAGCCAGAGCTTTGAGGATAGTACAACAGAAGGGGTAGAGAGCTAAACTCTTAATGAGATCATTGAGATCTGGATCAAGAGTGGTACAATAATTTCCTTCTGAAGAATGTTCTGATGACCACCGGTAGATTGTCTCTCCGAGGAATCTGAAGGTATTTGTAACTGATACACCAAGACGAGTGTCTCAGGTTGCTTGGAGGAATAAATACGATGCTGTGTGAAGAGTTCTTTGCAGAGTCCCAAGAAAATGATGAGCACACAGTGAAAGCAGCAGTTGTTATTATTGGAAAGAGTAAGTATGCCCAGAGATTCCTAGGGGAGATTTGAAGAAGCACTCAAAGTGTGTGCCCTCTTAGGCTCTCTCTTCCCGCTTCGATCTTGGGATCCCATCAGAAGGAAATCATCGACATGAGATCCGCTTAATCCCTTTCATCTGATCAAACAATGACACTGGCCCTTAGAAGGTGAATGAGACCGTCCCGAGGTCACACGTCAAGTTGGTGGCAAATGGCAGCAAAACTCAGTCATCCACATTCGTTTGCCTTTCACTTCCATTCTGACAAGCTCAGAGGTGTTATGGAGGGAGGAAAGAACAAGATGAGATAGTCTGCGAGGTAAACTGGAAGAGCTGGGGAGGCACACTGTGAGAGCAGGTTATACTTCATGTATATGATCTCGCAATTTGCTCTTTTCTTATATGTCCTAGGGTTTGGCAGCACCCAAACTAGAGACCTTGTGGCTAGCTAAATGGCACACCAGTTAGTTCATTACCAGTTTATTTATCATTGATTCACTCAGTAAAAAGCTACTTGCTTAGCACCTGCTATGAATGAGATACTGGGTAGACTTCAGCATTTGTAGGAATTAACTGGGGCAGAGAGAGTGGTAGGTGAAGCTGCTCCCTGTGCTGCGGCAAAGCTCCGAACTTGTTCAGTTACATTGTCACATGTAAAGATTGATTTAGGATCCACTTACCCCATTGGATTCTTTTCTATTTGTACCTCCAAAGGTGCAGTTTAAACCTTGAGGATATACCTCACTGTTGGGATTATACTTTTGAGATGAAAAATCTTTGTTACTTGCCAACTTAATAGCCATTTCGGGAAGACAGTCATACTGATTTGCTGCCCTCTTCCCTTGTATGCTGGGAGAATTCAGTGGGATGGGCTCTTAGAATATGGAAGTTTTCACACAGGGAGTGAGAAGACCCAATCATGGGATATAAATGGGAGATGTTAGACCGAGGACAGAAGACAGATATATGGAGGGTGGGAGGGTAGACAGAGGCGTAAGAATCCAGGCTTTGAAGCTAAAGAGATTTGTATTTAAATCTTGCTCTGTTGATCCTTGCTCTGTACCTCTGGGTAAATGTCTCATGCTATGTGTGCCTCTGGTGTCTATATAATAGTGTGGAGTTTAAATGAGATACTACATTTAGAACTTTTTGCATAGTGATCAGCATATGGGTTTCCAAATGAAGATTTCAGTGCAAGTATCTTACTTAGCAGGTGATCCCATGAACTGCAAAGGAAAAGAAAATAAGACCATGAAGGGTCACTGCTTAGTCAGTTAATATTGTGCTTGACCAGGGCTAAATCTGCGTAGAAACTTCTGGGAGATGGTGGAGAACATCCTCAAATTGTTCTCACTCAAGGTAATGAAGCTGGACTACTTATATTTCAGTTCCCATCCATGATTGGGGGAGTGTTGTAATCAGGGGAGAGACTCAGGGAGCTCCAAAGGTACCTTGGGTGGGAAAAGCAGGGAGGAATTCTTTAGGTGGAGACTTGCTGAATTTGTTTAATTCTGGGGAGAGTGAGGACCAAGGGACATGAATCCACTGATCCGAGTTCAGAGTAATGTATCTATCAGCACTGTCTTCTTGTGCAAGTCATTTGATCTGGCTACTGTAGGTACAGTCCATGGAAACCCGGGCATAATGAAGAAGTGCTAGAAATGCAGATTACGGGCCTCACTTCAAGGTTGTTTATTAGTTACCTGTTGGATAACAAAGGGCCCTGAAACCTAACAGCTTACAATGAGCATTCACTGTATTGGCCATACTTGTCCTTGCTTTAGTTGAGTTTACTGGTCCAGTCTTGTTGTAGTTATCTGCCCCCTTCTTATCCACACCTAGCATAATAGCTCCATATGATCCTTAGTGAAGTTTGCCATGAAGACAAAAAGTCAAAGCTGTCTGGTTCAAGGAATGCGTGAGGTTTTTGACTCAAGCAGGGTATGCTAGTCAGCTTTTCACCGCTGTAACAAAATACCTGAGAAAAACAACTGAAATAATGAAAGGCTTGGCTTCATGGTTTCAGAAGTTCTGGTCCATAGCCAGCAGGCTCCACTGTTTTTAGGCCCAAGGTGAGGCAGAAATGGATCAATCCACGGATGAAATCATCGCCTTTGTCGTCCAATCGCCTCCCAAAGTGCCTCCTCTGAACAGATGAGCCTCCAGGGGACATTTTAGATCCAATCATAATATATGGATTCTTGGGGATGAAGTGGAATCTTGACTCAATGAAAATTCTATCCTCCCTTCTCTGCTTGAGGCCTCATCTGAGGTTTCATGATGGCTTTGCCTGGAGATAGCCCTGGTGATAGAAGTCACAGAAAGAGCTCTGAGCAGCTGAGACCAGCTTTCTGTTCTGTCTGTCCTCTGGTCAGTGGCTCAAACCTCGGTGGTGCATGAAGACAGAAGTGGCAACTATGTCCTCTGCTCATAACGCAATTTTAAGCTTCTTAAGTGGATTAAGTCATTTAATTCCCACAGCAACTCCAAGAAGTAGGTTTCTGTTATTTCCATATTATGTATGAGGAAACCAAAGGTCAGGGTGATTATATAGTTTGCCGAAGGTTACACAACCAGGGCGTATAGAGCCAGGAGGACATCATTCGCCTCCAGGTATGTTCACAGGATGCTGGGACTGACAGCCTTAGACTGCCAAGAACTTGACTGAGATTTAGGGAATGTTATTTTGTATCGGGCTTGATGTTTTGGCCAGTTTCACTTGCTCCTTTTAGCCATTTTACTACAACACATTTGTATATTACGGCTCATTCATTCATTCATTCATTCAGCTAACATTTACTGAGTATTTAGAATGTGCCAGGTACCAGCTGAGTATGTAGCAGAGAGTGAAGAGATGCAATCTCTGTCTTTACAGTGTTCATGTACTTGGAGGGAGCGGAGTGATCTAGGCAGTGCTATAGAAAAAAATAGATCAAGTTAAAGAGTATTGGGAATATGTGCTTCCGTTTTCAAAGGTGCTCCGGAGGGAGAGGGAATGGCCCTGTGGTACCTGGCAGAAGAATACTCTAGTGCAAGGGAATAGATAGTTGCAGAACAGAGGACCAGAGTATGTTGATGGTGTTCAAGGAACTGGGAGGGATCTGGTGTGTCCGGAGTGGAGTAAATGAAGAGTAGGGAAAGGTACTGTCAGAGAAGCAGCTGCCAGTGCTGTGCTGAGACTAGACTCTCTGAGGGCAAGGACTGAAGAAAGCTGAGTAGTGAGTAGGTTACTGCAGTGACCCAGGCGAGATGTTTGGGGGCCTTGGACCAGGAGGAGTGGCCAGAAGTGACCACATTCTGGATACACAGATGAGGGCCTTGGAGCAAGCATGAGGTTAGGATGTGCTCACTGTCCATAGCTGTCCAGTTGTCAGGGGCTTGTGTGACTGGTGTTCTTTGGCACCGAGTCTCCTGCCTCCTCCGCGAGGCTGCACCCACCAGACATGTCGGCACCAGGAGTTATCGCCAGAAACATCTTTAGTCTCTCTGGCAGAAAGATCAGCAGAAGCTTTTATCTTAATTGAGTTACAGGGGGCACCATCATCTATACGTCTTCTCCAATTAAATTGGGGGAGAATAGGAGAGTGGTGGCGGAAGGAAAGTGAGCCCCAAGCTGATAAATATGGATCGGAACAGACTGGTTGGAGTCTCTGAGGACTCATCAGACAGAAGGAGGGAGGGAAAGAGGATTTGTCAAAGGTGTTTTGGGAAAGAAGAGAGTTCAGAAGGCTGTCTTGTGGTGGAGACTGATGTAGGAGTTGGCCCCATGAGCTGAGACTTGCCTCCTCAGCCTGCCGTAATGGGAGAACACAGCCTGCATTCCACAGACTTGGGACACTGTTTATGCTACCAGACTTGGCAGAATGTCAGGCTCGGGATATAGGAACCTATTGATGTCTGCACTCAGGGTGGCTTGTGTAGGCTGTCGCACCTGGATATGACATGGTGATGTATCTTCCTGGGCATATGTTAGATTGTTCGTGGAGACCTAGAAAGAAGGAAGGAAAGAGGGCTGGAGATTTAGCTCTGTGGTTCCAGCACCTGCCTCACAAGCCCAAGGCTCTGAGTTTGATCCTGGTAACCACATACAATGCTGGGCGTGGTGACTCACTCCCACCAGCCATCAATACCACATAGCACAGTGCCGGGCGTGGTGGCTCACGCCTGTCATCCCAGCACTCGGGAGGCAGAGACAGGAGGATTGTTGAGTTAGGGGCAGCTTGCCTGGGCTACATAGTGAGCTCAGGGCAAGCCTGAACTATAAAGCGACACCCTGTCTCAAAAACAAACAAACAACAAAAAACAACAACAACAAAAAAAAAAAAAAGAAGGAAAGAAAGGAGGGAAGGGGTTTCGGTTTTCAGACCTACCACTTTGGGATCATTTGGTCATCCAGGGATATGAGGGCCTTAGGTAACGGACCACGGGTCTCTGTCCATGGTGCTGAATCTTCTAACGCTCTTAAAGCTTATATTCTAGTGGGTGGAGACAGATGACAATAGAAAGAAAGTAGGATGGAGGGAGAGTGGTCAATTCTCTGTTAGAAGGTAAAAAGCACTTTGGAAAAAATAAAGCAATGAACAGAACGGGGAAGCCAGTGTTGTTACAGTTGTGAGTAGGGTGATCTGTTAAGGCTGTGTTATCATGGTGGCATCTGAGTCAACATTTGAAACAGATGAAGAGTGAGTGATTCAGATTTGCCTGCATTTTTTTTTTTTGAGACAGGGTCTCGCTTTGTAGTTCGGGCTGACTCTGAGCTCACTATGGAGCCCAGGCAAGCTTCGAACTCAGCAGTCCTCCTGCCTCTGCCTCCCGAGTGCTGGGATGACAGGCGTGAGCCACCACGCCCGGCTGCCTGCATTTTTCTAAGAGTTGTTACTCATATTTCCCATCACATTCCTGCTGTTTCTTATGTCAGTGATTTTTCTGGTGACGCTTTTGCTCTTTCTGGAATGTTCTGACCCTAAACTTCTCTGAGTACTGTACTCCGATACTACTCTTTTCAAAAACGTAAATATCACCTTCCTCAGGAAGACCACTGTTTCTGTCTTCTGACAGGAAGTAATGTATCTTCCCAATTAACCTTCATACCATCTCTTATGAATCACTCTCTGGCTCTTCATTTTCTACGTGTTTCTGTCGGTGTTTAGTTCCCCAGCTTGGCTCTCTGATTAGTGTGGAAGTTCGGTAAGTAGGACATGTGCTTTGGTGCTTAAGACTGTCTTGTCTGGAATGAGATTCTACTGAATTCAAATCCCAGTTTCTCTACTTGTTTCTTGTAAAGTGTTCGTTAAGTCATTTCTTTGCATTGGACTTGCCTTTCCTTGTCTGTAATGGAGAGCCAGTACGATCTGGCTTATGACTATGTTATAATCACTAAACATTAGGAAGCATAAGGCATTTAGCAAAAATCTTGGGACATGGTTAGCGGTAAGGAAAAGGCAGCTTATGATCGCTGCTCCTTGTGTCCTTGAGCTTGTCCGAGGCGCTGGCATATAGTTTTGTCCCCGAAAGTATATGAATGAGCGTATCTATTTCTAAAAACTTTCTCAAGAAGGACTCTGTCACTACCTGCGCAGATACCAAGTGAAAGAGCAGGCAGTAAGTAGTCTGAATTTTAAACTTGACCAGGGGCTCCTAAGCTTGCTTCAGAGGCCTCCTTGTTTGCCGGCCTCGCTTAGCTCTGTGTGCACAGCTGTGCTAAAGACGTGAACCTCAGACTGAAGGCGAGTGAACCCCAAATGAGCCTCAAGCGCTTGCCCTGCTGCAGCAACCGCTGGCAGGAAAATTGCATCGTCTCTGCTCTTCACAGAACCCCTCTGGCAGATGCACACACAGCTGCGGCTCCTCCTTCCTGTGCGCAGAGAGCAGACGGACACAGCTACTAAGAGTCGAAGTCCACTCTCACCGACTTGCGCAAATGAGATCGGTGAAGGCTTCCCACGTCTTCCCCAACCCCTCCTCCTTTGTTTCTCTGAAAGCAGCAGATGAACTGGGAGACACTGAGTTCTAGCTGGCCCTGGAAGGGGGATTTTAGGAGAAGATGACCCAGCAAGGGAGAACCACCCCGGGGGGACAGAAAGTGACGAGGGAAGGAGAAGCTGGATTGCCCTGGGAGGCAGCAAGCTGTAGTGACTAAATTTCATCCCAGCAACACTATTTTGCTGTGTGACCTTAAGCAGACCACTTGCCCTCTCTGATCCTTTTTAAAAAGAGGAACAGAAGAATATAGTGGCATGAACAAAAGTGGAGTCCCATCTGCATAGTCATCCTGGCTTTACCCGTAAGAAGAGGGTGATTTGGACAAACAAATCTCTTTTCTCTTCATCTTTAGTTTTCTCTATAGAATGATAGGTTATGGGAATACTTGTCCAGTGTGTTCAGTAAGTCTGCCGAGAGCTACAGTTACCCACTAGATGTCAGGACACATCCGAAGCTGTAAGTGCTGGAGACGAGCGAGGTATGGTCCCTTCTGCCCGTGGGAAATGGGCTCCCTCAGCCCCCCAAGTTCAGGAAATGTGTAGAAGCAGATAATTTAAGACAAGACTCTGGGAAAGGCCCCCGCGTTATGGCAGCTGCTGGCTGAAGGATGGTCAGGTTTCGACACGCAGCTCGCCACCTTTGCTACCTCCCTGCAGGCCTGTGGAGGAGCAGGGCCCAGCTTCTCCCCTCAGGGGAAGCCGCCCCCTCACCCTGGAGGGTGGACTGGGCCAGGCGCTTCAGGTCGGGCGGGGGTCGAGCTCAGAAGCCTTGTTAAGCTGGAGCTGGCTTCCAACCCCGGGACCGTGCCTCACGGCCGCCTGGCGCCCGGGGGACCCCCTTACTTCTCGGAGCCCCGGCTCTCTCTACATTAAGTCAGGATCGTAACTCGCTCACGGCATTATTGAGGATTAAAAGCGATAAAGTGGATGCAAAGCACAAAGTGTTTTGCCTGATACCTGGCACGCGGCAGGGGCTTAGGGAGCAACTCCTGCTCTTCGTCCTCAGTTTATGTTTTGAGTCAGTTTGCGGTTTGAGTCCGAGAGAAGAGCAGCCTCGTCGGCCTTGGCGGGTGATCGCAGTGGGAGGCGTCTCGCAGAGAGCTTCCCCTGCGTGATCACCGCCGTGAGGAGCTGGGCCCCGGTGCTGTCCTGGGACCTTAAACATGTACTTTGCTTTTTCTAAACTTTAACGTCTTCACCTGTGAAATGGGAGGCAGTGGATTCAGTGCATGTGGCTGACAAGATCATTGGAAGGCTCAGACGTGAATTCACCAAGTGTCCCACAGATTTGAGACGAGGCAGATGGCGAGAGCGGGGAGCCACCGCTTGTGAGAACTGCACCCCCTGGCCTTTTTACTCTTTACCCTGTCGCTTGCTGTGAGCCAGGCTGACTGGGCCACATGGTACCAGGCTTCTCAATTCCCAAAGCCCAAAGTCCACTTTCCTGGAGGACGTAAAGAATTAACCAGCCAGTCTGCCCTCCTCTCCTGACGCCACGCAGGGCAAAACCAATCAATGAACGTTCCTTGAAGCTCCTCCCACTCGCGCTTTAACCGGGGATGTTTCAAAACAAATCTTGAGGATGTATTACAAAGTCCCCGTCATTCCCAACCCACTCTCTGTATTCAGGAACTCAAGAGTAAACAGAGAGTTGAACATTTGCAACAGAATAATTGGCTGAGGAGACACCTGACACCCTTAGCTTGCTGGTTAAGAGAACCAGTGTGGAGAGGAGGCAGCCGGAAGTTAGCCTTGGCTGGGAGGCCTAGGATTGAACATAGCTGTTAAAAGAAAATAGTGGGTTTGTCAGAGACTAGTGGGAGGCAAAGCCAGGGAAGAGGATGGCAGAGCTGTCATGATGGAAGGACTTAGTCACAGACAGGACTGCCCCGCCCTGGCAGGCGGGAGGGATACTTTGAACTCCCAGCTTTCCAGTCATTCCTGGTGACACCCGTGGTTCAAATCCACTGAGAAGCCTCGGGACCGGGGAGCCCAGTGCTGTCCCTGGCTTGTAGTCCCCCAGGGCAGACTCTGTCACAAGCTCCAATGACCCAGTCTGCTCCCTAATGCTCCTTCTCACGTGCAATGTTGGACCGGGAAGTCTCTGGGGAGCAGGTGCTCTGCTGTTCTGGAACCACTTGTTATAGCAGCACTGTCCTGCCTGGGGTTTCTCTCCCAAGGACAAGGCCTTCCACGAGTTTTCATTTTCTCGAGACAGGCCAACATGTGAATGTGAAGCATAGGAGAAATGGGACCCTGAAGCCTCTGCGCTGGCCGGGGCACAGAGCTCTGGGAGGGCCGGGATGCCAGTGAACACAAGCCCACTTCCTCCCAGGTCTTTTCTGGCTTTCCTCTCTCTGTGTATCTTCGGGGACATTTGATATTTGTGGTCACAGTGCAGCACGGTGGCCAGGAGATGGCTTGGCTCCTTCTCCTGGCTGTGTAAACTTGGGCACGGTAGTTAACCTCTCTGAGCTTTGGTTGTCTTGAACCATGCAGTAGGAAAAAATGTACTTCCTGGAGTTGTTACGAGGGTTGAATGAACATGGAAAGAAAGGAGCTGACCACCCGGTAGGCTGTCAAGAAGTGATTGCTGGGTTGGCGCCCGAGGACTGGCATGGCCTTCCCTGGTGGGGGTGACATGGGCAGAGTTTACCCCCCACTCGGTCCCTGCCTCCTCCCCACTGCTTTCCTCACACGCTCCTGCCGCTGGCCCTGGGCCCCTTAGAAGGGCCGCTTGTCTGGCTCCGTGTGCAGAGCTCCAGGCAGGAGAGTCCGAAGGAATGCAAATGTGGCCTTATCTGAGCGTCTGCAGCTGCTGCCTTCCTGGATCCCATCTCGGGAACAAGGGCAGTCCCTGGGGCCCCCCAGGAAGCCGCAGGCTTTTGCCGGCCCTGCTGAGTCTATAATACCAGCAACAAATACAACATCCAGCCACACCTTGGGCTTTTCTACTTGCAAAGTGCTTTGATTTCCAGCCCTCTTACCGTAGCTTTGCAGTGACCCTCGATTGTCATTGCCAGCTGTATTGTACAGAAGAGGAAAACCAAGGTCAGAAAGGTCAGGAGATCTGCTCAAGGTCACACGGCTAATTGTTGGTAGAGTGGGGATCGTAACGTGCGGTTTAGCGCCGGAATTTGAAGTTCACTTTATTAGTGGGAAGCGCTTCTGAATGCAAGTAATAGAAAAGAATCTTGCCGTAATGTATTTACAGACTTTATAAGGTCTGTGACAAGCAGTCCGGAGGCCCTTTGGTTTTACAGTTAATCAGCTTTTCAATAGTGACATCTAACCTGAATTTTATTTCACTTCTGCCTCCTCTTCCTCCCTTCATTTCCCCTGCTCCACACCCCTCCACCTCTTCTTTTCTTTCTCCTCTTTTCTTCCTCTTTTATTTTTATACCTCTGAGCTCTTAGGAAGTGTTCCCTGTCTGGCCCCTTCAACATCACAAAATAGCTGGTGTGGTTCCAGATGTCATATAGATTAGGCATAGATATAGGTACAGATACAGGCATAGGTATAGATGCAGGTATAGATATGGATTCCAGAGAAGATGAGAGTCCTCTTCATTGTGTCTCTTCAGAGGCAAGGAAATATTTTCCAGAAGCCACTGATCAAAAACTGATCCCTGGCAAGGGACTGGGACTGCCTTAGACTGTTAGATTTTCCCTTTGGTTTAAGAAGAAAAGGCAGAAGCAACTCAGCAAGGCCATGAACCACTTCCCCTTCCATACTGTGACTGTTACACTGTTCACTGTGGACCGATGACTCCTCTCCTGTCTGCTCATTGTTAGTTTCAGAGAGGGCCTGGTGTGTGTGAGATGAATCTGGTGCTTGTACGTTGGATCTGTGGTCTTGGCTTGGTATTGATTTGAAGGGTAGCTGGGACTAGAAACTTCTCCCCTTCTGGAAGGTCTAAACACGAGCGGGTAGCAGCCCATATCTGGGACCAGAAAATCTGGCTCCCAGTCCTGGCTGTGTGGCTCTGGGGAACTCTTCCTGATTTCCATTCTTCTTTGGAAAGTGCCTGTGAATGGCCTGCGTCTCTGACTGTGGTGAAGATTATAGAGTAAATACAGTAGGGTCATGCCTGTTGGCACCATGCCTGGTACCTGGTGTTTAACAAACACCCCCACAGTTGCTCTAGGTGTTCCGTTTTCTCCATTATAAGAATGGGGAGAGTTTGTCAAGTACCCTGTCAAGTCATCATCAGTTTGGCTTCGGTGACCCTGGTTTTGCCTCCAGCACTGTGTCAGATTATGTCTCCCCGGCCTTTCTGGAAGAGAAGGGACAGCTGTTCTCCTTGTGGCTCAAAAGGGACCTTCTCAGGCAGCTGGGTGTCCATTTACCCATATTCCTCTCTGCTAAGCTGTTCCTTGGCTGATAGGCCCTGTATAAAACCCACCTGACATTTCTTTCTGCTTTGTCAGTGCTGTCTGGAGCAAATTCTGAGCCCTAGAGACCACAACCTGCCTTAGGGAGTCCAGTCCTCCAGGGTCCGGTGGCATTTCCTGTCCCCTAGGGGCTTGGGGACAGCAAGTGATGGCTGCGAGTCACAGGACCTGCCTGCCGCTCAGCTCCAGCAACTGAGATCCTGGATTTGGTGCAGGGCATGACTGGGAAGAGCTGGCTGTCAGGACCAGCATCCGCCAGAGTGCCTGGGCTATGTCACTTCGGCAGGAAGCACTGTGTGCCCTCCAAACCCGGCTCTGCCCTTTGGCCTGGCAGATCATGGGTAGATCCCTCAGAGTCCTAGTGCTACAACTTGCTTCAAGGTGTACATTCTGATTTTAGTATATGTGCTGCCAAAGCAAGCACAAAGTGTAGATTCCAGATACAGCCTGGGCTCACATTCTAGTCTTGCCATGGATGGGTGACCTTTGACCTTAGGCTTAACCAGTCAGGGCCACGTTTTTAAAGCTGGGATCCAAGTCCAGGATAATCTTCGCATCTCAAAGTCCTCAGCTGTGTTTAGGTACACCTGCAAAGTCTCTTTGGCCACACCAAGTAACACATTCAGGGGTTCTAGAGACTAGGTTGTGGAGGTCTCTCTGTCTATTACAGTACTGTAAGAGTCCACTGACAGAATGTTCACAAGAGGCTAATCTAATAGAGTGATTGTCCTTGACGGGTCATGTAAGGAATCCTGAACTGGATATTGACTTGATGTGAATGCTCGTTATACAGCTGTGTTTATTTGTGAATTCCATAGACCTACCTTGTTGGTATGTGCATTTTTATGAACATGTGTTACACTTCAAAAATATAATTTATGCCTGTTCTTTCCACAAACTTTTTTTCTCATGGAAGAAATAGTCAAAAAAAATCAAATAGTATTCATTGTCATCATTTACAGCTTTACATGAGTTCTATCATCAAAGAAGCTTGAAGGAAAACAAAGAAATTTTCTTTTCATTAAAATTGTTTTGTGTGTATGCGTTGATTTGTTCTTAAAGCAAAGTTGATGAGAAACAGCTGAATGAACATGTGGTCATAAAAAATGTTACCTCAAACCGGGTGTGGTGTCTCACGCCTGTAATCCCAGCACTAGGGAGGCAGAGACAGGAGGATTGCTGAGTTTGAAGCTTGCCTGGGCTACATAGTGAAGCTCAGGGCCAGCCTGAACTACCAAGTGAGACCCTGTCTCAAAAAAAAAAAAAAAAAAAACTACCTCAAAGGGACAGAAAAGGGAGAAAATTTAAGGTAGTATGTGTAACAGTGATAGCCAGTTCATCTACCTATTGAACAACAACAACAAACTCATAAATATTGAGCACTGAGGGCTGAAGAACTGGGATCAATTATCAAGTGCTTCCTACATGGCAAACACTTTAAGACAACCTTCAAAGCAACAAGGGTCTGGTTATACTGATTTTACAGATGAGGTTCTGGGGTTCTAAGCAGTGAAGTGACTTGCACAGGGTCTCTCAGCTAAGACTACAGGGCTGGCCTTTGAACCTCGGTCTGGTTGAGTCCAGAACCGTGCATGATTCAATTGCCCTGCTAAGTGTGGTGGCCAGGGCTCTAGCCCTGGTGTCTCCTTCACCAGACCTGCATTCTGGCTTCCACCACAGAGTAGAAACATGGTCATCCAAGCTGAAGGAAGTCAAGAGTCTGAATTCCTCCTCCCTAGTCCAGGCTGAGCACTCACGTCCCTCACTGTTCTGACTTACAAACATCTCTCCCTTTCCTGGCTGGACTTTTCAGGGTTTTTCTTTCTTCTGGAAGCATCCATATCCCTGTCTGGGCCCAGCTGGCTGCTCTCCATTCGTGCAAAATCTGATGTTTTACTTCTTGTTTGTGCCTAACAAACAGAGCTGAGACTGGCACTCCATTTTATTTAAACCAGAGTGGCTTTGGAGGGGTAGCATGAGGTGGTAATGGAGGGTGACTGAAGAAACCTCTTCTGGCTTCTGCGGTTTTGGGGAAGAAGAGAACCTGTTGCTCTGTTTATCGCAAACTCTTGGAAGACACTGACTGCTGTCTACGGAGCCCATCTCAAGTGTCACGGGCAGTGGGCCAGGGCATAGCTTGGGCATCAGGATTTACAAGGCTCTTCCAGGAGACTGTAGCTTGCAGACACGGTTAAGAACCATGAGTCTGGAAGACTTGCCCAAGGGGAAGAAGGAGGCCATTCCTCATGGTGGGTGGTGCCTCAGGATGGTCTTAGGAGAGGCTGGATGAAAATTGGGCAGATGTCATACTTCCTCTTCCCCTTCTCTTTTCCCTGCTGATCATCATCGCGACCACAGCTGTCTTCATAACACCCTCTTAACAACTGCTCTTCCCTCACTGCTGCACTCCTGTATCTGTGACTGCCATTGTCTCCATGTTGCAGAAGAAAATGATCAAACATCAGAGAGGTTAAGGAAGGTGTCTGTTGTCAGTTAACTGGTGAATAGGCAAAAAAAAAAATATTAAACTTTGTTCTTCTTTCTTTTTTCTTTCCTTTTTTTTCTCCCTTCCCCTCGCTCTTTCCTGCCTTCCCTACCTCCCTCCTTTCTTCCTTCTTCTCCTCTTCCCCCACCCTCCATCCTTCCTTTTCCTTCGTGATATTTTCTTTCTTCTTTCTTTCAATTCCTTCACAGTTTCTTCCTTTCTTTTACTGTTCTCCTTTCCTGCACTCTTCTTTCCTTCCTGTGTATGTGAGCCGTACAGGTTTACAGGACATACAAGGATGTGTGAGACAAAGGTCATGCCTACTGCAGAAGCAATATCTCCATGCATGCATGCATTCATTCATTCATTCATTTGCTCACCCATTCATTTCTCAGCAGTTTAATATGCTCTTTACTGTGCTCTAGAGAGTATTTTGCACGCTAGGACAGTAGCAATGAGCAACAGTGAACAGAAGTCTCTGACTTCACAGCCTTTACTGTCTAGTGGAACACGCTCATGGGAATCCTGTGCCTCAGAACGAGACTGCCTTCCAAGAGCTTCTGTAGGGCAGTACGACAATGAAGGTAAGAGGCACGTAGATGGAGCTCAAGGTGCTCAGGGGAGGAAAATCTGGGGACTGCAGACAGCTGGGGAAGGAACTGAAGTCGTTCTGTGAAGCAGAAAGTCTCTCTGTCCGCTTTGTGATAATGCATCATATTTTTTTTCTCAGTCACACCTGTAACTGGAGTCACAGCTCCCACTGTGTGCACCTTCTCTGCTATCCTACTTCCTCCTTCCTGGGAGGTCCTAAGTTCACTGAGATCTGAACTTGCAAGAATAGTTTGCTGTACTGCAAAGAATTTGGATGAGGGACCCTAGGGCTTCCTAGCTTCTCCAAGCTTCATTCCACAAATAGAAAAGCTGGAGTGGAACCAGAAGGTGTGTGTGTCTGGCCACATGTTCGTTTGTGTATAGGTGTATGGGCTTTGGTGTGTGTGTGTGTGTGTAGTATGAATGGATGAGGGACTTGTGGATGAATGCAAGTGTGTGTGTAGGGATATTGTGTGCGTGTCTTTGTATGGGACTATCTTATGTTTTCTTGTATGTGTTTTGGTATGTATGCTGTCTGCATGTTGATCTGTGTACATACAAAAGTATGCGTGGGGACATATTCATGCAGATTATGGAACTGTGTGTGTTGAAGATATCTGGCTAACTTTATGAGGCGAGGCACATGTATATTCATGTGTAAAAACAACAAAAAACGTATGCATATCAGAAAGTATCTGAAATATTTCTATATATGAATTAATCAGTTGCTGTCACAGTGATGCTGTGTGACAGATCATCTTAAAATCCATTGCTTTACAAGTAGCTTCTACTTCTAGGGTTAGAAAGATTTTCTGTAACAGGCTAGATGGTCTATATTTTAGAAAAATTTGTAACCGGGCTAATGTCTGCACTTGGCAACTGTTCAGCCCTGCTCTCAAAGGATGAAACCAGCCACAGATGACATATTAATATATAGGTGTGGGTATTAAATATTTATTTACAAAAATCAGTACACGGTGAATTTGGCCCACAGGCTGTAGTTTTCTCTCCTCTAGTCTGGCCTCATAGGTCTGAAGGTCATGCATAATGTGGCTGATGGAGGCTGAACTCAGCTGGTCTGAGCTCGGGACATAAAATGAAGCTCTTATCTTCCTTGTGTTTCCCCTGGGGCCCAGGCTGGAGAGGCCTGCTCTCTCCTTTGAGAAATTTCTGGAGACCAAGGGAGAAATCCACAGCACACAGTCATCTGGAAAGCTTTTTCTTGCCTCATCTGCTGAGATTCTGTTGGCTAAAGCGGGTCGTGTGACCACAGGTACCATCAGTAGGTGGAGCAGCAAACTAGGCCCATGGGGAGAGGGAGTTACATAACAAGGGGCCTGTACGCATGGTCTTAATGCCAGGAGGGTGTGAAGAATTTCAGGCAGTGATTTGAGATTCTGTGATATATATGAAGGCCACGTGTGGGGGGACTCTGTGTAAGAGAGTGCTTTGTATGTGTAGTTCTCGGGGGAATGGGTCTGCGGTTGCGTGTGTAAGAAGGAACTTGGAAAATGAGTGTTGTGTATGTGTGTGAATGTGTGTGGATATATGTGTGTACAAATGTGCGTCTGGATGTATATGGACAGTGAGGAAGTGTCCGGGCTGCATTGGGCGTGCATGTTTTCTGTATGGGTATGTGTGTGTGTGAGTTATGTGTACAGTGCACGTGGAAGTTCTGCATGCTGCTCAGAAGTGTGCATGCACACGGTGGTGGGAGGGAGAGATGCACATACCCCCTCCCCCTGGCACCATCTCAAAACCACTCCAGTCTTGCAACGCGAGTTCTTTGTAGCGAAGATTAATTTTCTTCTTTAGCATTTATGTGGCACTTTGGATCTGCAAAGTGCTTTACAATCAGTTTTATTAATTGTGCTTGGGTGTTACATAAAGCAGCAACCTGAGGTGCACCCAGAGATGCTCTCTGGAGATGAGAACCAAACAAGGCAAACTTTACCCACTCCTTCAAGCTTTGCCCTTTTCCTGGGGCAATACCTGCTCTTTTGTCTGGGCCAAATCAAGTACCTTGATGGGTGTTTGTGTGGGGCATTCATGGATTGTCCCCAAAGGCTCCCGTCATCTGGTGAAAGATTGATGGTTCTGATCAGTTGTCTGGTTTTCCTAACTTGCCGAGGCTGGTCAACGTGGGTTACTTACAAGGCTGCTTTAAAATGCCTGCACCCCTGGGTCAGTATCCTTGTTCCTTGCATCTGTCCTCATCTACACTCTTGCAATATGGTGACTGACCCTCACGATGCTCAGAGTGGACCGTGAGACCATGACCTAGGTGCAAATCGTTTCTCATGGAGGTCACCTCAGGAAGCAAGAGAATAGCACAGTAAGTTGGGAAAGAGAGAAAAGCTGGTAAAAGAGAAGCATGTTAGTGAGTTGATTACCATTTGGACCATCGGAGCTTAATTATGCTGAGAAATCAGGCTTCAGAATCATCTCCCAGGGACAGGGGTTTCACTCAGTGGCACTGCGCCTGCCTGGCAAACGCAAGGACCTGAGTTCAATCCCCCAGGATATTAACTCCCCTACACATCTGAGTTGAGACACCTCAAGGCTAAGCAGGCTGTTAGGGACCCAGAGAAGTTCCTCAGGTTGGGGTACCGACAAAACACAGTGTCCGAGGAGACAGGCTTCTGCATGTGGGTGTTATGGCTGCAGGCCAGTTAACGAGGGCCACAGTTCCGTGGGCCAGGGATCAATAGTGTATGCTAAGCACTCTTCCCTTCTAGTGAAACCTCTTTTGCAAGGTCGTAAATTCCATTAGCGAGTTCTTGGCTCATTGTCTCTGTCCTCTGCGGCCACTGCCTGTCCTGTGACTCTCAGCCAGCCCGGGTTTCCTCTCTCCGCTGGCTCCATCCCCATGTCTCTCTTCATTTTTCTCCCAAGTGTGGACAGTCCCCAAACACCTCTTTGTTCCTCCCTCAGTTACACAGGCACTCACAGTGTCCTGTGTAATAAATACGCTGCGTCAGATTCCTCAGTTCCTGCCCGTCTCTTCAAGTCCTGTGTCACAAGTGCCTCGCTGAAATATTCATCGGAGAATCACTTCAGCAACTCAGACTCAGCATTTCCTAAATCGAACTCTTCATCTTCGACCTCTCGCTCGAAACAGCCGCACCCTTGACGCTCAGCTGTGCTGCAGGGTCGGCTGCCTCGGCCCCACCTATGGGCTTGCAGAGGAACAGTCCTGGGCCTCGCCGCAGAACCAAGATGTACATTTTTAACAAGTGCCCCGTTGACTCTTGTGCACCCTGATAGTTGGTAACAGATCTACACATCTGATTCTCATGAATTCTATCCATGGCCCTGAGGCTTGGCCAGTTATCCCATCTTGAAACTTGGCAGTTACTTAAGTCCTATGAGCGAGTAAACTTGAGTCTTCCCTAAACCAGGAGTTTGGTCTCGAACAAGTAACCATCATTGTCACCACGACCGCCATCACGACACTTTGCTCTTGGTAGGTTTCAGGTATGAATCCATGGCAGTGCCTCACACACATCACACCATTTCAGTAGGAGCCTCTGCTCCCTGATGGACCTGTTAGGCTGTGACGGTCCAGTGTTGACCAGCACTAGCCCTTCCCCTCAGGGAGTTTATAGTTAGAGGAAAAAAACGCAGATGGACACACAGTGGAAAGCAGAGGGCGCTTGGGAAATCACGGCGCAGACTCCTGGCATAGCTGAGAGGAGGTTCCTGAAGAACTCACACTGATCTGGAAGGAAGCTGATGGATGATCTGGTCTGGGCAGTCAGGGCAGAAGGAAGGGCGTCAGGCCGGGGAGTGACGTGTACACACACACACACACACACACACACACACACACACACGAGGCTATCGTTACACACAGCGACAGCCATGTACTTGAGGGGAGCCAAGTGTCTCCTAGCAGGCTGCTCTGTTTCCAGGTTGGTGACCTGGGGGGAAACTAGCTTACCTGTCTCGCCTCATTTGCTTCACCTTTAAAACGGAAACAGCAGTGCCTGCCACCTCAGGGTCGCTGGGAAAATGAAATAAAAATCAGTGAGTTTCAGAATTGCAAATGCTTGGTCCTCCTAAATATTGATTGACTGTAAATTGTCAGCAACTGGAGCTTAAACCTTAATGACAACATAATGATCATGTTAGTGGGTGAACACTGGCCTTCTACAAGCCACGTCCCTGTAGATCCTTGGAATGAGGAAGGAAAAGGAATTTTTTTTTTTTTTTTTGAGACAGGGTCATGCTTTGTAGTTCAGGCTGGCCCTGAGCTCACTATGTAGCCCAGGTAAGCCTCGAACTCAGCAATCCTCCTGTCTCTGCCTCCCAAGTGCTGGGATGACAGGCCTGAGCCACCACACCCGGCACTGTGGTATGTGGTATTGATGGCTGGTGGGCGTGAGTCTCCATGCCCAGCATTGTATGTGGTCCCTGGGATCGAACTCAGGACCTTGCGCTTGTGAGTCAGGCACCGGAACCACTGAGCTAATCTCTGGCCCAGGAAAAGGAATTTCACAGTTATAGTTAGGATCTCTGGATGAGATAATTCAAGGTTATCCAAATCCAAGATCAAGTGTCCCTTTGAGAAGAGGAGACAGAGAGCAAGAGAAGGCCCCATGAAGACAGAGGCAGGGGTGGGCGCTTCGGAAAGACCCAGGAAAGGCTTCTCCTCGAGACTCTGGAGAGAGCGTGGCTCTGTTCACATGTGGATTTCGGATCTTTCCCTCCAGAACTTTGAAAGAATTTTTGTAGTTTTTGTGCCAAAGAGTTTGTGTCCTTTCTCACAGTAGTTACAGTCGGCGCCGCACGCGGTCACTGGCTTTTGTGTATCCTCTCTGTGGCAGGCAAGGATCCCTCCTGATGGTCCTTTGAAGTGATGTTCTCCTCCCCATTTTGTGGCTAGGGAGCACTGACTTTTGTGGAAGCAAAGGCCCTCCCACTTGCTCAGACTGTGCCGGGCACAAGGGGGCAGAGTGGTGAGGACAGTTTGGGGAGCACACAGGGCTTCCTAGTCTAGGGGAGAAATAACTGTTAGACATCCCTTGAGTAATGCTCCCCAATCCCTAACTTCGTGTCTCTTTGGAGCCTCAGAATATGGCTTTAGTTGGGCTTTTACTAACATAGTGGAGGTAAGGCAGGGTCATCCCATATTCGGGGGGAGTTTATCTCATGATTGTTGTTCCTATAAGAAGAGAAAAATTTAAGGGACCTCTTGGCGCAGCGATAGCGCGTTTGGCAAGAAGAAAAAAATTTGGCCAGAGACACAGAAAGAAGGCCCCGTGCATCTGTAAGCCAAGGAGCGCCCAGGATCATGGGTGGTTCCCAGAAGCTGGGGAGGGCGGAAGTCCGCCCTGCAGCCCGCAGAGAGCGTGGTCCGGTCCAAGCCTCGGCGCCGCCCTTCTGGCCTCCGGAAGCGACCTCCGGAAGTGTGGGTCAGCGCGTGTCTGATGCTTTAGCCCCCTGGGTGGTGATCTGTTACCGGTTAGAGATGCTTTTGATGTGCTTAGAGATGAACGTGTTGTCCATTCAGAGCAGAGATAAGAGGCCAAGGTGGGTGTTAAGGCGTAGAGAACAAATAGTCCAGAGAGAGACCAGCTAATGCAAAGCCCCGGGGGCTTGAAAACGACCCAAGTCTTGGAGGAGTAGACCGAAGGTCAGAGCCCCAGGGACTCTCAGCCGGCAGTAACCGGTCTGATCACCACCTGCCTCCTCCTCTGCTGCTCTTCTGCTCTCTGGCTTCTCACTGGGAGGCTCTCGGGTCAAGATGTCTGTCTGTCTGTCCACCTGTGGAGCACTTCCAACTTGTCCTTCCCTCCCCGGCCCCCACCTGCCAAGCTGGGTACTTGAGCTCTAGTTTGGAGACCCCGTTGTCCTTGAGCGCTGCGGGTGGGGGCAGTGGCACAAAACGCCATGTGCCGCGGCTCCCGGGAGTGAATGGGCCGTGGACAAAGGCGCCAATGCCCGAGTACCTGTAATTGGAGCATCCACCGTGCGCGGGGAGCCGCTCCTGAAGAGCGAGGGACAAAGGAGAGATGAATGGCTGAATCTCCAGGCTGCCCGTTGCTATGGTTGCAGCGGGCTGGGGGGGGGGGAGGGCGGTTACCAGGCAACAGCAGAATGAGGAAGACAAAGAGAGCCAGTCTGGTGCGTGAGAAAGAGACAGAGAGGAATGAGGAAGAGACAGAGGACAGGAGGAGAGCAGAGAGGGGAGACAAGACAGAGACAGGGAGGGAAAGGCAGAGACAGCACAGAGAAAAGACAAAGAGAAGCTGAGGCAGAGACACAGTGGAGGAGGGGGACCTTCTTTCACCCAGAAGTGTTTACTGTGGGCCAGATCTGCCTGCTGTAGCAGGACAGATGCTATCTCTGCCCTTGATGCTCTGCTACCGGGTTTAGGAAGAAGAGGATGGGGCCAGAGGGAGATTGCCCCCACCTCCCGTACTGGCTGTCTCTTGGAATTTGGTGAGTTCTGGGGAGGGCATAGTGAAAGGCATCCGCCTTCCTCCCCTCTCCTGGCAGTATCCACAGGCAGTTCCCCTCTGAGGAGGCTGTTTGTACAAAGTGACTGAGTTGAATCGATCTCTCTCTAGGTGTTCTCTCATGGATTACCTCCTAGAGGGCTTGAAATTTCCCCCCATTATGGAGAAGTTGGACAAGTTGCTTCACTTAGAAGTTACCGAGCCGCAGCACACTTGTCTGTATTTTGTTCCATTGATCGCGTGTGCCAGCAGTTGTCACTAGCTCTTGTGTAAAGGCTCGGAAACCGAGGTCCCAGGAGATGGAGTACTTAGCCTGACAACACACAGTCACTCAGTGGTAAAGCCACTAAGTCTTCTGATCTCTCTCTAGCCCTGAGTTCTTTCTGATCTCCTCCCCCACTCTGGGTCAAGGATTGTTTGTTCACAAGAAAGAGAAATCGGTCGAGTCAACTCTAATGAAATAAGGGATTTACTAGAAGGACACTGGCAGAGGACATCTGAGCCCTGGGGCTGTGTCTCAGAACTGGTTGTCAGAAGACACTCCACGTGGAGATTAGAAGCCAAGGAGACTTGTCTGTCAGTCTGTCTGTCTCTGTCTCTCCCTCCATCATACCCTCTACCAACACCTCGTGGTTCCCTTGCTTTCCCTGCACACTGCCTCGGCTCACAGGATCCAAGAATGTCAAAAATGACCTTCAAGGAAATCTTTCTTTTTGGTTTCACATCCTCAAGAGGGAACCTGATTGGCCAAGGTCAGTGGTATAGCTGAGGTTCTGTCAGCGGTGGCCAGGAGCGAGGCCTCTAGCGTGCGATGTGCTTGGCCACCTGTGGTCACGTCTTCAGCCCGGCATGGCTAAATGGGATGAGAAGGGAGGTGGGGACGAGGCAGGCTCCAAGTTCTCCGCACACCTAAGTATACTTCCTTCCGTCCCGGGGACACCAAGAGGCGCCTTGTTTTCTTCCCAAGACTCTTGTGAGGAGTGCCTGCTTTTTCAAGGAGTGAAAATCATGAAGGGAATCAAATCGAGCATGTGAGAGGATATTTGGCAGGGAGAGCTTGACACCTTTTGCCAAGACCATGGCGCTGAACTAATGGGGTAGTAGGCAAGAGAGTTATTGTCAATAAAGGCTTGGGAACAACAAACTACAGAGGGGAAGAGCCTAGGTTTGTTAGCTCTCCACCATCTTCCCAGAGTCCTCTCTGTTGTTGATAAAGGAGCAGGGGAAGGTAAAAAGAGTCCAGAGGATGAGTGGGTTAATGTATATATCCTGATAGTGAAGGTGAATGGAGTGATGGACTTCTTTCTCTTCCTTCCTTAACTTAATGAGCTCTGTGAGGTTCAGGAACTTCACGCCCTCTGGAGATGAGACTGTTATCAAGACAGACACCATCTGTACCCTTGGAGCCAGGTGATGGAGATACAGTGGTGAAAACTCTGACACTTAAGAGATTAGCAGGAGGCAACAGGCCACGGTTCACGGTAACCTGCCACCCCTGGGTACCTTACAGAGATGTAAAGAGAGTGGAGGAGGCGACTTAACTCAGCCAGAAACACTGAGGAAGCCAGGATGAGGGGAATCCACAGGTCCTCAGGAGGCTGACTGGGTTTTGGAGAGACAGGGAATACTAGGATTAGAGCCAATGATAGGAACATTCTGGAAGCATCACAGAGGCATGAGTGGACCCAAGAAAGGCTGAGTTTGCCATGACAAGGTGTAAGACATGGAGGGTGCATGGTAGTGCACAAAGCTGGACATTATTTGGGAGCTAAAATATCTGGGCTCTGTTTAAGGGCCCTGGGAACCACTGAAAGGTTTTTTAACAGAGATGACGGATCAAATGTTTGCTCTGAAAACATCGTCCTGAGCCCAGCTGGCAGCGCACACTTGGAATCCTGGCACTCTGGGAGCCTGAGGCAGAAAAGTGACAGAGCCCAGTCTAAACAATTGCGTGCGTAGCCAGACCCTGCCATAAAAGAAAACTAATTTGAAAGGCATAGGGATGTAGTTCAGGACAGAGGCCCTGGCTTCTTTCTCCAGGATGGTGCAGACTAGAAAAAGATCACCCTGGCTGAAGCACCAAGAAGATTGAATGAAGGAGGCAGAAGCGAGAAGCTTCAAGAAGATGCTTGTGGGTGGGAAGATACCATGTTTCTCTAGATGTGATCATCTAACCTCCTCCCCCGGAAACTTAGCAGAAAATACTGACTACGGGGCCCTGTCCACCACTGATCAACTTGGTAGGTTTGAGATAGAGCCTCCATATCTGCATTTTTAAATAGTACTGTGCATGATGGGTAAAAATAGTTCCCAGGCTACTTTGTGAAAAACTTTGGTCAGAGAGGTGGGAAGGTGTGGACGTGAATTAGGAAGTGCCTTAGAAACAGCTTGCTTCTTCCTACTTTAAAACCAAAGACCATTTTATGGCCCTTGCGGGTTTTCACAAGAGTGGTTATAATTGGTTCATCATTATCATTTCTCATATATATCATGCCACACACTCAACCTCCAACATCTGTTGCTTATAACCAGGGGATAAGACGGCGAGGTAAAACTTTAATAGTTCGTTATCCTCACCAGTTTTTAAACGTGTCCCCAATGTCCTGCAGTGGTAGGGATAGTGCCGGGAGTGTTACACTTTTTTGGATGATTTCCACTCTACGTTCTGGAATGTCACAGGTCTGGTTTGGAATCCCAGCTGCCTCAGCTCTAAGGTGGGCGTTTTGGGTGAGGAACTTTAACCTGAGTCTTCACTGAGACACAGATATAATTAGCAACTCCTTCACAGCGTGGAGGTGAGAATTGCAGGGTTTTACATGATGGTGGATTCACCGATCCTTAATGTATTTAATGTACATAACTCCATTGCATTCTTAACTTACTCAAATGATCCCATGTTTGGCCAGTTGGGAACAAGTAAAGCTGGCCCTTGTGGCTTTGGTAAGTGACTGTAGCATAGTGACCGCATTCTCACCCTTGGGCAGGCTGAAACTTGCAGGTCCTCCTGAAGTTTGGGACAGTGATATTTGGGACCAGTGTGGGACTGGGATCCCCACTGACCCCCAGTGAGTTATTGGTATTAGACATTTTAAGTGAATACTGAGAAAATGCATGCTAAGTTCAAGCTGGTATTTTTTCTTTGATTTTTGTAATTCTCTCTGTCTCTGTCTCTCTCTCTTTGATACAGGGTCTGGCTTTGTAGTTCATGTTGGCCCTGAGCTCACTATGTAGCCCAGGCAACCCTCAAACTCAGCAGTCCTCCTGCCTCTGCCTCCTGGGTGCTGGGATTACAGGCGTGAGCCACCAGGCCCAGCACTGTGGTCTGTGGTACTGATTGCTGGTGGGTGTGAGTCAGCACACCTGGTATTGTTGTATGTGGTTACCAGGGTTCGAACCAGTGACCTTGCTCTTGCCAAGCAGGCACTGGAACCACTGAGCTAAACCTCCAGCCCAATTGTATCTCTTTTAAATTGAAAACCTTGACTCCTAAATTAGATTCAGTTTGGTTTATTTAAAAATACAAATGTATCATGGTTTGGATTTTTATGAGTTATGCAATTATGAACACACTAAATTATTTAGAAAGGTTGACATCCAGTCTTCAGCATACAGCAGTACCTTTATCATATGACTTAATCTAAAAACAAGCCAGGGAAGTAGTGTGATTATTGTCTCTATTTTACTGATAAGAAAGTTGAGGATCAAGAAGTCATGAAGTCACATATCATTGGTGGCAAAGTTGACATTTGAACCTCCAATTGCCTGACAACATTCCTCTCAGCTGTTCTCTAGGGTTTTATTTTTCTTCTTGCTTTTTGCAATTAATAACCCACCTTCTTCAACTACATGGGCCACTGGGGCATTTAATACTCCCGAGATAGTTGACATTCATTATTTGGAAGTGCACAGAAGAGGAGATTAAGATATTGAGTATTTCTCTCCTACTGCCAGGTTGTTTTAAGTGGGGAAAGCAAAGAGATGGAGTTGTGGGACCTTGAGACAAGACTATTGTTAGGCATGAGCTAGAACAGACTGGAGGAGTCATGGGGGGGTCACTGGTGCTCCACTCTTAGGTGGTAACTCAAGCTAACACCCCAATAGAACACAGTATCTTTTTATTCTCTCTGGTACAAGTCGTAGTCAAACTCAGGCACCAGTTTCTCTTTAAAAACAAAGTCTGAAACAAGGTCTCCTTTGGACATTCCGGTCTACCCTACGCTTCCCATTCAGAAACTGGTTGTCCTAGTTGAAAGGTATTTTCTCTGAATTCCTGTTCACCTTGAGACTGCAGAAGATGACCTTACTTGGCACTAAGATCTTCACAGATGTAATTGACCTAAATGACATTAAATTGGGTTAGGGCCCTAAGAAGGGGCCTTCTAGGAAGGGTGTTTAATACTACAGAGACGCGCAGAGGGGAGACACACAGGGCAGGCCGCAGGAGGCGCTGGAAGAGTGCAGCTCCTTCTTCAGGAAAGCCAGCGGTTGTCAGAAACCATCAGAATGTAGGAAGAGGCCGGAAAAAAAAATCTCACTGGGGACCTTTGGAGGATGCCATTTAGACTTTTGTACTCCAATATCTAATCAGGTATAAGGGGCAGACAGAGAATTTGAAGTCGGGATAAACCATTTTCCTGGCGAAGGTACTGGAGGTTGAATGGACTTCCAGACTCCGCCCAAAAGGCCAGCTGACTTGCATCTCTGGAAACGTCTTTTGTTTTATCTTTGCGACAAGTCTAGCTAAGTCACTGAGTTGCCCCAGCTAGACTTCAGCCTGTGATCCTCCTGCGTTAGATGCGCTGCGTAACGGGGCAGCCTTTGTGGAGCAGTGTAGCTTACACGTGAGAAGTGGGGAAGGTAAGCGACAGGTGATCAGCCAAGGTGCCAAAGGCCACATGGAGACTTCCAGGTTTCCTGTAGGCACCGAGAGGCCATTTGAGGCATGTAAGCAAGAGAGGTGGCAAAACCCAGCTGTCCCCTGAACACGGCCGGGGGCCTGAAAGGACAAGGTCCCTGCGAGACTGTTTGATCCTCATGATTTGCTCAGTCAAGACCCACAGCAGACATGGAATTTGCTCCCTGGGTGGGTCCCTGGTCCGGGGCTGCCCCCACCTGTTGCACAGCGAGGAGGATGTGCTAAGGGAGCCGAGAGGCCCTCCAGCCCCTGGCGCCTGACTTCCAGACTCTGCCCCAAAGCCCAGCTGACCTTCATTTTACTGGGAAGTCCTGCTTTCATCAGTCCTTCTAGCCCAGGAGAGGTTTCCCTCTCGCTTTGCCTCTCCTCAGCCCGAGGCCCATCTAGTAAGAGAAGAAGAGGGGCCGGGTACGTAAGGATGGTGACTTTGCCTCTGGAGATGGAGAATTTCCCCTGTGCCTACTCTAGGTGGCAGCTTCCTGACCTCTGACACAAGTCGCTAGTCTTCTTGTGGGACGGGAGGGACTTGAACAGGGAGGGCGGGCCCAGCCCGCGGATCATTGGTCTCGCTTTCTGTCCATCAGTTTTAGCTCCAGACCCGTCCGTCCCTTCCTCGACCTATTGGCTCTTGACTCTCCAGGTCGCCCGCCCCTCCTGCACAACTAATCAGATTTGCACAAAGGGAACTGAGGTGGGGGCGGGACTGAGATTCTCGTGCCAGAGCAACGGGCCTTGCTGAGTGCAGCCGTGGTTCAGCAGAATGAAGACAGTCCATTCCAGTGTGAGGGAGCTCTGGAGTCAGACTAGCTAGGTTCACATCCCAGCTCTGCCAGATCTCGCTGTGACCTTGATCGAGCAGGAGCTCCCCTGTGCCTCAGTCCCTTAAAGTGTTAAATGGGCAGAAATGTCTACTTCCTGTTGCTGTGGGGACATTTATATAAGAGGATGCCTACAGAGTGCTTTCCCTAGTGTCTTGCATACTTTAATAACCAGATTCCCATTAAGAGTATCTGTTTGGGGGCCGGAGATTTAGCTCAGTGGTTCCAGCGTCTGCCTAGCAAACGCAAGGTCCCTGGTTCGATCCCCGGTTACCACATATAATAGCCGGTGTGGTGACTCACGCCAAGCAGCAATCAGTAGCACATAGCGTAGTGCTGGATGTGGTCAGTCGTGCCTGTAATCCCAGCAGTCGAGAGGCAGAGACAGGAGGATTGATGAGTTCGAGGCTTGCCTGGGCTACATAGAGAGCTCAGGAGCAGCCTGAACTACAAACAAGACCCTATGTATTAAAAAAAAAAAAAAAAAAAAGAGTGTCTGCTTGTATTTCTAGGAATGAAGGATAAATGAATGAAAACAGCACTATAAGGCAAAAAGACCTACTCACACTTGATTTCTACCTTCCCTGATGACTGGCTTGGTGTCCTAAAGGAGGCTTATTGAACTCTCTGGGTCTCAGTGTCTTCATCTTTAAAGTGGACACAACCTTCCATGATTGTGTCAGTGGGGATGAGACAGGGTTGATAATGTCCTTGATGCTGATGAGAGGTTGTCCACTGCTCTGCTGCGCCGTTGGGTAAATGATTCGTCCGCCCTCACTCCTTCATCTAGAAGGGGCCATAAGTAGCCCCCACCTCATGAGCTGTGAGAGTAAAAGGACTCTTCTGGAACAAAGCTTTCAGAATGTGTTTGACACTATTAGCTATTATAATTATTAGTAAAAAAATCATTGTAGTAATAGAAGCAGATAGTTGCCATTCATTAAGCACTTATTGTATTCCAGGCGCTGTGCAGTACAGTCCCGTGAATTAAGAACTTCTATCAGCTCCACTTTACAGAAGCCCAAACTGAGGCTTAGAAAACCAAGAGCATTTGGCCAAGGTCCCCGGCCTGTGAGTGGCAGAGATGCTGTCATCTCTCACCCCGAAACTGAGTTCCTAGATCTGTGGGTGCAGCAACCAGAACGCGACACGCGCCTGTCGTTGTGGTCCTAGCTTCGAAAGCCCCTCAGGGGGCGAAGCCTCTGGGGCTGATGGATGGGCCGTGCGTGCTGTGGTTCTTTGTGCGCACCGGCGATCACGGGTCAGGGCCCTAACGCTGTTGTTTACCCCGGAGCCAACGTGTCGATTTGATCTGCCCTGAACTCCAGCTGTCCTCCGGATGTTCTCCTGTTTCATGCATTATGCAGACCTGGCAAAATGTGTGCTTCAAAGATTAAGGAGTCTATTTCCCTTACGGAAAGCCCTTTCTTACCTTTCTCTTACTCTTGAAATTTTTTTTTCCTTTCTCTTATTCTTGTAGCCTTTTTTGTTTTGTGTTTATAAAGTGCAGATTTAATTCTCAGTTGTTGCCTCGGTGAACATCTCATCTCTGGTCTTTCTCACTCCGACCCAAGGAAAGCGGAAAAGGCACTTGTTATTCTCAGCTAACAAACATCTAACACCAAAAAAACAGATTCGATAAAGATAATTATTGTGCAAACATATTTCCAGGTGAAATTTCAAAGGACAACTGGACTGAGTGAAAAGTAGTCTTTCATAATTAATGTGAACCTGTAATGAGGTAGTGAGTACATACTTTAGGCACCCACGGTTATTTGGCAATTTTAAGATTTCCAATTATGGGAAAACAAACATGCAACGGAACAAGAGTCACTTTGATGGGTGGCCAGTTATTGAAGTGGTCTGAAGATATTCTCTGGCTTGGGCCCCTGCACAAAGTTGGTTCTGTTGCCTCCACCGATTATTTAAAGTCATTGCTTCAGTCCTACAGGCATTACTATGCAAAAGGAGCTTCCATTTTACAAACATAGATTAGCATCTTTTCCAAAGAATGGTGTTAGCGGCTGGGTCAACTGAAGAGTACTAATGGCTGAAGCTGACCAAATGCTTACTTCTGCAGGGCTCTAAATATGAATGATTTACATTGTCCACTCAAAGGTAAGGTCTCTGCAAAACTTGCATAGTACAGGCAAATGCTTGAAGGTTAAGAAGAAAATTTTCTTTAACAGGAAAGAGCAACTGCAGGATCTCTCAAATGATCTTCAGGAAAGTCCTGTAGAAAATGTAGGCGTTTGGCTCCTAAAGTAGAGCTCCTCAGGAGGAATTAAAGGGATTAAAGTTCTTCCTCGAAGAATACAAAACAACGTTTCAGGCGGCTTTATGAAAAGGAAGTGTTAGTTCATGGCAACACACTGCAACCGTCAGGGGCTTGTAAGGGAGGCTTTTCTGTATCCTGTGGTCTGCGTGGGGCAGAACTCTTCCCCTTGCTCCAAGAGCGGGCTCATAACACCAGACGCAGCACTGGCAGTGCTTTGTCACGTCAGGCCACAGGTGGGACATAATCAGATGGGAGAAAATGAGGAAACTTTGTATGTGTTTCATTGTTTTCCTGGTCACGTGTTAATACTTCCAAATGATCATTTAGAAAATAACATTTACTCTGGTGTTTCCAGTATTTTACATAGTGGGGAATCAGAAGGAAAGCAGAACTTTGCAACAGTCATCAGCTAGACCTTCTGTCTCTGTCATGTTCTCAGCATTTGTTCATCTGCTGCTAGATGGTAAAGAAAGTTTTCTATTGCTGGTGGAAATCATTTTTGCTTTAACGCCTCAAAGCTGAACACTCGCTTTCCTCCATTGTCTACAGCTTCTAAGATTGGGGCTAGGTTGGTGAAGATGCCCTTTGTACGAAGATTCCCTGGCTGGCTGACTTACCTGGGTCTCTCACCGATTGGACAATTAACCGATCAATTTCTTTGTGCAGTGTGCACTGCAGATGGAGCCACGGTGATCCCACTCTGTGCCAGATCCACCAGGGCATCATAAAGATCCAGTCTGTTGCTCACCTCCAGGTCTACAGACCCAGCAGTGTAACCTGTGTGTGTCTGCAGGGCTTCCAGCTCATCAGCGCCGAGATGCACAGAAGAATGCAGGACAGTCCAGTCCAGTGAAGGCCACGCCAGGGCTGGCAGGCTCCTAGTAAACATGGACAGCTTCTGTTTCAGTGTGTGGAGGGATGGGGTAGGTAAAAAATTTTTTTTTCATTTTAGGATGAATGCCATGGGTAATGTAACAGTGTCCATTCTAAATCAAGATATTATATCTTTGGTGGAGGCCATAAGATGTGCCTTTTGATCATCAAAGTCCCTGCTAAGGAAAGAATGATTTTCTTGACTCTGATATATCTCCCCCACCCCCCATCTGAGAACTGCAGTCTCTGTCCCCATCATTGGAACTGGGCTCCCATTACCTCAAAACTGAGGACTCTGGAATTCAACCATTATAATGTAAAACCATGATCTTCTGTACTGGCCAAAGACCATGGAATTGAGAATTTTGTTTTCATCCCCAAGGCAGCATCTTCTGAGCAGCAGATTCCTTGATGTGGCTGTTGTAGAAGAATAAAACTACACTGGCCATGTTTTTCCATTTGTAACCTTTTCTACAGTGGAAAGATGAGCAGGGTCAACCTGCTCTAAGCATCAGCTGAGCGTTTGTCGCCTCCAGCTTGGTCATCTTCAGGGACCTGGCCCATCTTTGGTGCTCTGGTAGAGTTTTGAACCCATCTTGCAAAGTACCTCCTCTCTTTTACTCAACAATTCAACATAAGATTCCATTGACTGGTGCTAGGCTTGCTGCAAGTTCTTTCTCGTCATCAACAATAATAACAGCAACAACAAAACACTTTGGGGGATCCCAAGGTATTCTGAGCAAATTGAGTGGATTAGAACTCAGTTTGGCTGGCTGCCGATAGTACAGGTCCAGTCAGTGGTATGCTGGTAAACTGGCTCTGCCATAAATCACAAAAGTCCTGAGTTGTAAGATTTGCTAATTTCCGTGGTATAAACACTCCCATTGGAATTGACTGATACAATGTCTTTGAATAGGACATTTTACAGAGGCCCTTAGCAGGTTAGAGCCCCAGGAGCTGAAAGAACATGATAGAAAACCTTTACATCTTACTTCAATTCTTATTTCAAAGACAAAGATGTCGAGAGAGTGTGATTCCTAGTCCAGGCTATGTAATAGATAAAGGCCAGAGACAGGACTGGAACATACGCTTCCCCACTTCCAACTTAGGGAGGTGCCTCTTTATTTGCATCCTATTAGCCCCAGCACCATCTTTGTTTCTCGGGATAACTGAGGAAGGGGGTGAAGATGGAAAGGGATGGAGTAGATACTCAAGAAGGATGGAGTTTAAACCAGAGGAAGGTACTGATGCTGTGTGTGTATGACAACATCATGATTAATATGTAGATCCCCCCCAAAATCTTGTGCACTCATTGGTGAAGCTTTTGAAATGTGATCACATTATGGGGCCTTGTACATGACTTCTATTAGGAAGTGAAGTCTGCCTGTTATAGAAGGATCGCTGCAGGCAAGGCCTGGAAGGGTTTGTCCTCTTCCCCAGATCATCCCTGTGCTCTGTACTTGGCATCTGCTGTGCCATAAGCAGCACCCCTCTACCACGCCCTTCTCCTATTCTTCTCTAGAGTCATCTGGCCCTGCACTGAAACACAAGCTTAAATAACCATCTCCTTTAAACTGAGGGTGTCAGGTACTTTGTCTCAGCAAAGAGGAAACTGACTAAGACACATGGTTCCCCAGTCTTTGGAAGGAAAGTTCACTCCAAACGCAGGTCACTGTCAGGAAGAGAGAGCATGAGAGAGGAGGACAGTGAGCTCCGGGGCTAGAGAGGCCTGGGAGGGTTTGTAAGCAGTCTTTTGAGACTGGAATTTGAAAATGGGACAGTATACCAGTGAGCACTGTCTATGTTACAAGTGACACTAAAGCCAACTCATTGAATGTCAAGGGTAGTTAAGAGTCCAAGGATGAGTCTGGATGTAAACTGGCCTTATTCTGGCAGCACAGCTTAATGGGATCAAAGATCCAAGTGCTTTGCATTTCCTTGGGCTCCCAGATCACAATTATGCCACCATACAATGGTTGCTAAAGCACTTTAAGCTTTGTCTAAAGAATGAGGGACAATCTCTTCCGGTAGTCCTTCTGAAAGACAGGAGGCTTTTCTACCCATGAGCCTCTGCACATGTGGCCAATGGTTTTGATTGGCTCCATACACATCAATACACAAGCCAGTCATTGTGCCCACAGGATGGGATATTCTGATTGGCTCAAACCAGTCTACTAAAACCATGGGTAAGAATTGGGGCCTAAATATCCTCACACAGGATATTTAGTGCATTATTAGGACAGGGAAATGAATGCTAGGAAACCCCGGATATCAGCATGTCCATTGGAGCTGAGGTAACATAAAAAGCTGGGATGTGACTGGAGAGGGGAGTGGCTTAGTGAGAGTAAGCCTGTCAAAAAGCACTTCTCCAAGATTGATGGGTCCTACACTTTAGTCTCTCTTTACATTGTACCTCTGTTTGAAACGCTGCATGGTTTCTGCCTTTTGATAAATCTAGATTCAATATTTTGTGGGCAAGTGTCTTTGAGAAATAATCTTGGGTTATATTAATCATACCTTTCTTTCTTTCTTTCTTTCTTTCTTTCTTTCTTTCTTTCTTTCTTTCTTTCTTTCTTTCTTTCTTTCTTTCTCTCTCTCTTCTTTCTTTCTTTCTTTCTTTTTCTTTCTCTTTCTTTCTTCTTCCTTCCTTTTTCCTTCTCTCTCTTTCCTTCTTTCTTTCTCTCCCTCTCCCTCTCCCTCCCTCCCTCCCTCCCTCCCTCCCTCTCTCTCTCTCTCTCTCCCTCCCTCTCCCCCACCCCCCAAATGTTTAGGACCTAGTGATCTTTGAATCCAGGACTAGTCAGTCCCTGGAGGCAGTAAATGACTAGCTCTCTGAGCATGTTTTTCAAATACAAATCAACTGCCAGACATTGCTATCACTTCCTCTGTCAAGTTCTTAAACTCCAGGCCACTACTCTAATCATCCGGGGTCAGACACCAGACCACTCAGGACAATTCCCGTGCCTCAGAGTCTGTTGCAATTATTCACCCTGGTTAATTCTGAGAGAATCTTTATTATCCTGGCCTGATGATTTCTTCCAGTGGAAAGCACAGTGGAGATGGAGAACCTTAGCCAGAGTTTCCCTCTCTGCTTCTACCTCTTGATCAACGCTGGGGCTTCTCTGTTCCTAGTGTGGTGCGTTCCTGAGAATTGTGATTATCTAACTCTGCTTCCTGTGCCACTTCCGTGTCATTCTGTCAGCTCCACATAGCTCAGGTTTACTATTAACACGCTGTATTTGAACACATAGCAACGCTTGTCTCTAACACACTGCCCTATCTCATTTCCAGTTCTGGAATCCTTCCTAAAAGATACTGAAACACTGTTACAGAGTCACCTTCTTCACTGCCTGTTTCTCTGCAGAATGAGACAAAAGAAAGCAGCAGTTGCCTCTCTTTGAGGAAAGGATGGAGCTGCAGAGGTTGAAGTGAAAATGTTTTTTTGTCCCACTTGGCCCTTTCTCTTTAAATATCACCACAGCCACCAGCCGGAGCACATTTCTCCCCCGGGGTTTACCTTACTCACCTTCTAACTCACCATCTCCACAGGGCTCCGAGCTTTGGTAAAGCTACTGGATGCTTGGGCGATTTGGCTGCTGCAGCTTGGAATCTGGGAGCAGATTCCTGCAGCTGCCACCAAGGGCGAGTCAGAGGAGGCACGTGGGAACCCAGGAAGGAGATACGCATTCTCCGGGGTCCCCGCAGGAAACGGCATGCTCCAAAGAGATAATGGAGAGGAACTACCTGAACTACTCAGAGAGCCCAGGGCAGACATAGGTGGCGCCATGGAACGGGAAAGTACCTCGGAGCCAGCAGTGGAAGGAGCCGTGGGCCCTGTTTCCACAGCGAGTCTGGAGGGCTGAGGGGAGATGCCTGGAGCACTTTATGACCTGCAGTTGTGAAAGAAAGTTCACCTGACAGAAACTTTGTCCACAAACAGGTACACACATATTGGAAAACCATGGCCTGGTGGGCGAGGAATAAGATGAAAATATATCTTCTCAGAATCAGATGTCATGGTAGGATCTCCATGTAGTTCATAGTGATCTGATTCCTGGGGAAAAGACAGGATAGAGAGGGGCAGAAAGCAGTAGTGGAAGGACAAATAGCCAGTATAAGGTCTTAATTACATATTAGTTACTCAGGGCTTTGGATTTTGGACAGAGAAATCCAAGGAAGTTGAGATGGAGACATATGTGGAGTTCTTTGCTGTGGCTAAGTGCTTCTTTGGACACTTCAGATTGTTTAATGAAAGGGGGCATTGTGATATAGTGCAATGGAAGTTATTATTGTCATCAAGAAAAGAGTATAGGACCTGGAGTCCTAGAGATTAACTTATACTACGGTGTTCAAGAATGATAACACAAATAGCAGAACTTAGAACAATAAGACGTGCTGGCTGAAAGGGTATGAGGTGTTGATTGAAGGGTGGAGACAAGGTCTTCTGAGCAATAGTGAAGACAAGATGCTGAAAGGAAAAAGAACTCAGAGACACTCTCCTTTCGTTTTCTAGTTTGTTCGGAATCAATTTCTACCAGCCTTAGCCTCACGGATCCAATAGACCACATTTTTATGAGTCTGGTCCCCAAACCATTTAATATTCTCTGTGGGTAACAAGAGCAGAGATGTAGAGCTACAGTGACATTTCCTGGAGGATCTAAGAGCCAGGCAGGGCAGGAGGAACACTGACTTGGCTACCAAGATACTTCACCAAAAGTGATGACCACAGCCAGGGATGAACTCAGAGTGCACTGATAACCTTTGTCTCCTTTCTTCGAGTTTGTGTTGGTTTCAACAAAGGTGTATAGAGAAGAAGTGAAATACTTGTGGCTTTATCCATCTCTCATATCAGAAAATAAATTCAGAGAACTCCAACTTCAAGCATCAGGTCTAAGAGAGGAGCGAGTGATACTCCCAAGACATCCCCAATGACCCTCACCCACACGGTATTAATATATCTTTGTAGTTTCTTCCCAAGTTGAATGAGAGTCAGTAGAAAATGGGACGAATAGAAGATGATGTGTGAACTCCAAGGATAGGTCATAAGAGGCATTTGCAGTTTCTTGGTCTGTAAGCTTCTTTGCTCCAGGAAAAGATACCCACCATGCTGTGAGGCTGACGTCATCCCTGTGACTGGCCCAACTGGCCAGCCGTACGGATAAACAATCCTGGAAGCAGATGCTCAGTGCCCATCAGGCTGCATATGACTGTAGTCAGCCTCTTGTCTGCAGTCACATATGGAGAGACACAAGGAATGTTCGTGTGCATGCGTGTATGTGTGCATATATATGTGTGTGTCTTCCGGCCTCTCTTATGAAGCCACAAGCGGTCCATAATGAGGGCTCCATCCCATGATCTTATCTGAACCGAATCACTTCCCAAAGGCCCCATCTCTGAGCAGCATAGTTGGATTAAACTGAATCTCATAGTGGAGATCAAATTTCAATATAATAACTCTCAGAGGACATACTCATTATCCACATCATAACAGAGCATTTTCTTTATAAAGTTGATTTTTTAAGAATAGTTTCAAATTACAGAAAAATTATGAATACAGTAGTTTCCATATACTCCACACCCAGCTGTAACTATTATTAACATTTTATATTACCAGGTAACATCTCTTACAGATAGCAAAACAATATGTATACCTTGTGTTTGACTAAGCCTAAAGTTTATTTACCTTTAATTTTGTCTTTATACCTTTTCCTGTTTTATGACTCCATTGGATACTACATGTATTTGCCGTATCTTCTTTAGGCTTCTTTTGATTATACACTTTCCTAGAGTTGTCTTGTTGTCGATGACCTTGGCCTTGACTGTTGTTTATGTCTTGACAAACTTTCAGGTGTCCTGGTCAAGTTTTTATAGGATACCCATATACTGGAATCAGTCAGGTGTTTGTTCTCATGATTAGATGGGGTAATGGGCTTTCAGAGGAGGAACTCAGGGGTCAAGTATGTCAAGGATATCTGTCAAAATGATTTACGGGTGTTAAGGTTGACCTTGGCCACTTGGCTAAAGAACTGTTTATGAAGTTTCTCTCTTGTAAAGTCAGTGCCTTTTTTCCCCTTTCCATACTGTAATTTTTTGGGGGAAGGATATGTTGGCTGACATAAGGTCAGTTTTAATCTGATATTTTTGGAGTGAAATTTCCCCACTCCTCCAACCTTTTCAAAGTCAAGAAGATTTGAGGTAGGCTAGACTCATGCAGTGAAAAGCAGGGTCAAGTCCCGGAAGCTTCGGGTCCAGATAACACCAATTGGTCTGGAAAATTTGTAGTAGAAGCAGACCAGTCAGAGTAGCTCACTCAGCAGGAATCAGAACTAATTAGTGAGTCTGTTGGGTTAGTCCCTCTCTAGGGTTAATTATGTCACAAGTTCACAGTCACTGGAAATTGGGTAATGAGCGGATTGGGAGAAAATGCAAAGCTAAGAAAGAGGGAACCTCTTCTCTGTGGTGGGGGTAGACCACTCAACCCTCAGGATCAATCTTCAGGCAAAGAGAAAACAAAACTTTGGACTTGGAGTTCACAGACTAAGAAATAAGGAAAGCCTGTACTTACATAAAATGTAATTAAAAGCAAATGTCAATTTTTCCTTTAAAAAGTGGAAAGGTCAAGAAATACATACTTTGAGCTGATACAGATGTAAGAAAATAGACATGTCCTTATGCTGCTGAGGGAAGGGCAGTTTGTTATATGGAAGGGTATCTTTAAAAATATTCGTACTCTTTCTGTGAATTTATCCTAGATTATCATGAATATGGGCAAAGACACAACTATAGGAATATTCACTTTTCTATTAGTTGTGATATTGTGGTATTGGAGTTAATCTGAATGTTACTGGCAATAATTGGTTCACTTAGTTTTATTTTGGCCAAGTAGTACTTTTTTTTTTTTTTGAGACATGGTCTCACTTTGTAGTTCGGGCTGGCTCTGAGCTCACTATGTAGCCCAGGCAAGCCTGGAACTCAGCAATCCTCCTGTCTCTGCCTCCTGAGTGCTGGGATGACAGGCATGAGCCACCACGCCCGGTCCAAGTAGTACTTTGTAATGAAATTGTTAAAATGCTTTTATCTGAGAGTCTTACATGTTTGGTGGAGGTACACATGATCAGTGCATTACTCGTGATTGCTTCTTTCTGTGTTAGCAAGATTCTGTCAGCAGCCCATTGGAATTATCCCTGCCTTCTCTGAAGATGAAACACCACCTCTTTCTCCAATAGCCTTCAACCACTGACAGGCAAGAGCCGAGTTCTAACTGTGGTTCTCAAACAAAGGAAGGATTTTGTCAGTCTGCAGACACAGTTTTGGTTATCTCGACCAGGGAAAGGTTAGAGGCGCTACTGACATCCAACGGGTAGAGGTCAAGGATGCTGCCAGTATCCCACAATGCATAGCACAGAGACCCCTTTGAGGGAATAATTCAACCCACACGTTAATAATGCCCAGGCTCAGACATTCTTGTCTACAAATGTTCCACTTCTCCTCAAGTGGTGCAGCTCTTGGATATGCATTCTACTCCAGTTTCCACTTGAATTTATCAGCAGGTGCCCGTGGTCCTAGCTGGTTTAACAATGTGCCACCCCCACAACCCACTCTGTTCCTTGTGCTTCTCAAATAAACTACTTATCATTAATCATTGTCTCTGATCTGTTTTGGGAAGAAATCAGACTTAGCCAGTGGAGTCAGGTATGTGTTCCGCTGTATTTGATATCATTTTCTTCAGTCAACAAGGAAAGAAACTGCTCCATACTGTATTCTCTGTCTCTGTCTGTTTCTGTGAAAATCCACGATACATAATTGGTGTTAACATTGCGTCCATTTTGCAGAAGAACTGAGGCTCAAAGTAGTGATGTTAGTTGCCCAGTCCCACAGCTGGACTGACCCCAGCAGCTGCACTTTCAAGAAGCTGGCACTATTTTTGGAGGAAGCCATTGATCTACCGTACATCCCATGTCTAGACTCGGGGTCACGTTGGGTGAGTCTAGAGATTTTTTTGCAGACCTGGGGCTATGGTAACTAAACACAGCAAAAACTAAATTCTAATCACAGTGCATTTGGTGCCTTGCTTAAAATAAACGTCTCAGTTAACACAGAAGACCTTTTTGGTTCTGTTGCTCAAGGCAATTTTGTCTTCTGGATCAATGAAATTGTTCTTAGTCCTCACAAGAGGCGACATGTCAATCATCAGCAAGGTGCCTTTAGGTGGGGGTCAGTGTGTTGGCTCCAGTGGGACCGTGTGAAGGTGGGGATGGGCTAGGGGCGGGCTCAGGTACCCCGAGTGACCTTCGGGAAGAAACACATTATAATCAGTCCCATGCACATGTGCACACACAGGCTCAAGCAAAACGAGTGCGTGGTGTTAGTTTATTTCCATTGTTCAGATAACATTGCTTTCAACTAAATTACCTTCATGGCACCATGTCCAGCTTGCAACCCTTAGTTCGAAACAGCTCGGATGAGACAGAATGCTTGACTCACGGGATGTGTGAATATTCCAGGAAGATGCCCTGGAGATGTCGCCATGGGGTAAAAACACTGGGAGTGAGACATGCTTGAGCCCTAAGCCTCTTCGTCTTGTTCGACACCCTCTCCGCAGCTTCACTCTCACCCTTCTCACTAAGGCCGTGCAGCGCCACAGGCCTCGGCTCCTCCTCTGACAGGTTAACTACCTTCCCCCCTCAGCTGTTCCTCCTTCCCAGAACCCTCTGCTTCCCAGTTCTCACATCCCTGCCATGACATTAGCTTAACTAGCAAAACTTACCTGACCCACCTTTCCATGTCTGCCCCTGCCATTTTTTTGGTTTACCTTGCTTATTTTTTTCCCCCTAAGATGTCACTATTGAATGTATATTTATTTGTTGTTGTTTTGTCTATCAAAATGAAGTTGCATGAAGATAGGACAGTTGTTTTGTTCTTTGCTGCATCTCAGATTCTCAGGTGAATGCGGGGTACATAGTAAACAGGAGTTTTTTTGTCAAAGCAAACAGAAGCCACCGTATCCTAACACTTAGGAAATATTAGCAGTTAATTTATCTTCTAGGTTCAACTTTTTTGGTATATCTCTAAGAAAAAAACTTTTTAAAGCTGAAGGTGTAAGAGTGGTTGTCTTACCTGTGGGAGGCCCTGGATTCAGAAACACACACACACACACACACACAATATCATGATTACCTTAAAATTTAACAGGTGTGTTGAGAATAAATCATATACATTCTAATTCACCCACTGGAGTGCATGTATATCTATATATTCAGATATATGTGCAGCCTCACCACAATTTTACAGTGCTTATCACCTCAAAAAGAAACTAGTTGTTTTAAAATTGACAATTAAAAATGATATATTTTAGCCATGTGCAATGTATTTTGCAATATATATACACTGTGGAATGACTAAATTGGGATGGTAAATATATTCCTTATCTCACATGCTCATTTTTTGTAGGGTGAATACTTAAAACCTGCTCTTAATCATGTTCAAGAATACAATATACTGTTATTAACTAAAAATCACATGTTACACAGTAGACTCTTTGAATGTGTTCCTCCTGTCCAACTTAAACGAACATCTCATTTATACCCACCACACCCTATAACCACCATTCCACCCTCTTCTTCTCTGATCCAGGTTTTGTATATTACACATGTAAATGAGAGCATGCACTTGTATTCATCTTTCTATGCTTGCTTTCTGTGCTTTATTTCACTTAACATAATGTCCTCTAGATTTGTCCATGTTCTCACATGACGAGAACTTCCTTAAGGAAGTTACAAGGTAAACAGTATTCCATTCATTTACGGATGGGCATGTAGGTTGATTCTGTAGCTTAGCTACTGTGGATGATGCTGAAATGAAAACAGGAATGCACATATCCACTTGACATACTTATTTAATTTTGGGTGTACCAGATGTGCACTTGCTAGATTATATCATAGTCTTATTTTTAAATTTTTGATGAACCTCCGTACTCTATTCCATAATAGTTCTACAAATTTACATCCTTATCAACAGTGTACTAGGATTTCCTTTTCCCACCTTCTCACATACACATCTTTTTTTTTTTAAATAACAACCATTGTAATGGCTGTGAGTGATATTTTAGTGTGACTCTAATTTGCCTTTCTCTCATTAAGCATTTTAAAATCATGTACCTCTTGGCCATTTGCTTTTTTTCTTTTGAAAAGTCAAGTCCTCTGCATATTTAAAACATCAGGCTATTTCCTTGTGAGTTTTTAAATTCCTTACATAGTGTGGATATTAACTTCACATCAGAGACATTGGTTGAAAATAATTTCTTCCAACCTGTAGCTTGTCTTAGCAAGCCGTTGATGACTTCCTTGGCTGTGCAGAAGTTCTCAGTTTGCTGTAGTCCTCTTTGTTCATTCCTGTTTTTGTTGCTGGTTCTTTGAGGTTCTTATAAAAAAATGATTGCTTAGACCAATATCGTGAAGCTTTCCCCTATGTGTTCTTGTAGAAGTTTCCCACAGAAAACTCACGCTCTTACATTTCTAATCCTCTACCTCTTCAGACATTAACAACCACCAATCTCCTTTTTGTCTCCATATTGCTCTCCAATATGGTCATTTTGTTTAATGGGATCATATAATATGTGGTCTTTTGTCACTGGCTTCTTAGAGTAGTGTCTGCAAAGTTCATCCACATTATAGCAGGTATCAGAACTTCATTCCTTTTTATGATCCATTAATATTACTTTGTTTGGTTACAAACATTTTTGTTGATCTATTATATGTTGATGAGCTTTTGGTTTGTTTCCAGCTTTTTGATACTATGAATGAAACTTCTCTAAGCATTCCTGAACACATTTCTGTGTGGTTATATATTTTTGTTTCTCTCTGGTAGATGTGTATGATAGAATTGCTTCATCACATGGTACCCTATGTTGAATCATTTGAAGAATTACCAGGCTGTTTTCCAAAGTAACCACACCCCACTTAAGTCCTTGTTAACGTTATTATTATCTGAGTATATTTCAGTCATCCTGTTTGGTGTGGAATACTATCATTATGGTTTTTATTTGCATTTATTTGATGATGAGCATCTTTTTATGCATTTATTGGTTAGTCAATATCTTTGGGAAATATCTCTTCTGACATTTTGCCCCACTTCTAATGGAATTGTTCATGAATAAGAACCCTTTATATTCTTTAGATAAAAGCCCCAGAGGAAATAAAAGGTTTATAAAATGTTCTCCCATTCTGTGGTGTTTACTTGCTTGATAGCATACTTTAAAGAAAAGAGTTTTCAAATTTGATAATTGTGATTTATATAGGTTTCATTTGTTGATTGTAATTTTGGCATTACATCTAAGAACCCAACACCAAATCCAGGGTCTAAAATACTTTTCCCTTGTGTTTTCTTCTTCAAGTGTTTCACAGATTTAGATTTCATCCTTAGTTCCTTTATTCATTTTCAGTTAATTTGTGTGTGTAGTGTCCGGAATAGACTGCTCTTTCCTCAATGAACAGCCTTGGCACCCCTTTGGGTAATCAATTTTTTTTTCTCAAAGTTATTATTTTTGGCTATGGTAGGTGCTTTTTTTTTTTTGGCAATTCTATATGATTTTTATAATTAGTTTGCCAGTTTTCACCAAGAAATCCTTTGGGGTTTTGAGAGATGTTGTGTTAAACCTGTAGATCAAAATTGGAGAGGTATTTCAATCTTTATGTTCTTTTAAGTGAAATTTTCTTAATTTTTTTCAAGTTGCTCATTGGAAGTATATGGAAATATAATTGACTTGTTTAATCTTGGATCCTCAAGTCTTAGCTAAAGATCTATTGATTTTGATGATTTTTTTCTAAAGAACCAACTTTTTATTTCATTGGTTTTTCCCTATTGTTTTCTTATTCCCTGCTTCATTTATTTGTACTTTAATCTTTACCATGTTTCTATTGATTGTCTTTCATGAAGGCTACTCTTCCTTTTCCCAGTGTCTAGACTTAATTGATGAAGGCTTTATTCTTTTTAAAGACATGGATTTTACACCTATTCCCTCCAAACATAGCTTTATCAGCATCCAGTAAGTTGTGGTATTTAATGAGCAAACATGCACTTATTCAAACTATTTTCTATTTTCCATTTTATAACTTCTTTGATCTATTATTCTTTTAGGAATAAAATAGGTTGTTTAATTTTGATATATTCATTAATTTCTCACACTTTCTTTTATTCCAGTTTTATTCTATTGTAACTGAATAACATGCTCATTATATATATATATATATATTTTTTTTTTTTTTTGAGACAGGGGTCTCGCTTTGAGTTCAGGCTAGCCCTCAGCTCACTATGTAGCCCAGGCAAGCCTCAAACTCAGCAATCCTCCTGTCTCTGCCTCCCAAGTGCTGGGATGACAGGCGTGAGCCACCACGCCCAGCGCTCATATATTTTTTTTTATCCTTTTAAATTTGTTGAGATTTATTTTATGGTACAGCATATGGTCTGTCTTGAAGCATGTAATAAAAATATATATTATGCTCTTTTGAGGATATGTTGCATAGTGAAAGATCATCCTGATTTGTTTATGATGCTGCTTATGTTTTCTGTTATTTGTAATCCATTAGTCAAAGTGGAACACTGAAGTCAATTACTGTTGGGTTCTCTATTTCTTCCTTAATTTCTATCAGTTTTTTTCTCTGTATTTTTGGTATTCTTTTGATAAATACGTGTATAATTGTTATGTCTTCTTGATGATTTTGTCACATAAAGTCTTTCTTTCCAGTAATGTGTTTTGTTTTAAACTAGATTTTGACATTAGCCTCACCTCTTCTTTGTTCTTGTGGTTTCTGCTTTCATGATACATTTTTCTTATCTTTTTCTTTTAATCAATTTATGTCTTTCAACTGAAATATGTGTGCTGTAGTTATAATGTGTATTTGGAGATTGTTTTCCTTTGTACTCTGATAGTTTCTGCTTACTGATTGGACTATCAATCCGAAAGATTTTCTGAGAATGGAATTTTTTTTTTTTTTTTGAGACAGGGTCTTGCTTTGTAGTTCAGGCTGGGTCTGAGCTCACTATGTAGCCCGGGCAAGCCTCAAACTCAGCAATCCTCCTGCCTCTGCCTTCCGAGTGCCGGGATGACGGGCGTGAGCCACCACACCCGACACTATGGTGTGTGGTATTGATTGCCGGTGGGCGTGAGTCTCCACGCCCAGCATTGTATGTGGTTTCCGGGAATCAAACTCAGATCCTTGAGCTTGCGAGGCAGGTGCCGGAACCACTGAGCTAACCCTCCGGCCCGAGTATGGAATTCTTGATTGCTAAGTTCTTTCTCTCTGTCCTCTCTCTTTCTCCTCCTTTCTCTCCCTTTTCCTTAAATCACTTTGAATATGTTGTTCTACTCATCTCCTGTGATGTGTCCAGGGGTCTCTTTGTGCATAATGTGCTTAAAATTTGTTAAGCTATTTAAGTAGGCCCACGTCAATTAGTTTGAGAAAATTCACCTATGATGCCTTTCAAGGATATATTCATTTAGTTTCTGCTCTTTTCCTTCAAATGTTCCTACTGTGTATTTGACGGAACATGTAAGTCTTCCACATTCCTCTAAGACACTATTAATTTTTAATTATGCTTTTTCTGTTTCTCAATTTGTATAATCTCTGTCAATTTCCAATATTTCCAATACTAATTCTTTCTTCTTCCAGGTGAAGTCTACTATTGAGCTTCTACAGTAAATTTTCCATTTCTATTATTGTATGTTGTAACTCCACAACATCCAGTTTGCTTCTTTAAATATTTTATTGATATTTTTATTTGAGGTGACATTGCCATAATAGCTGCCTTACTTACCGTGATTTTCTTCTGCTTTTCCTCACTCTGGAATATGGATAATTCTTTCCTATTTCTTTATATTTCTCGTGATTTTTTGTTGTTGGAAACTGGCCATTGGATATAAAATATGCAACAGCTTTGTGTACTGCACACCTGTCGAAGGCTTGTTATTATTATTGAATTGTTTATTTTTAAGGATAAACTGTATTATTTTTATGAAACTTATTGACCCATTTATTGCAGTGTGAAGTCATGAAGTCCTGGGGTTCAGGGCTGGGGTGTATGTACATCTGTTCTAGTGTATGTATACTATTCAGCAAGGCTATCTAGCTCTTTCTTTGAATTGAACTCAGAGCCTTCACACTGAGCTATATATCCCCAGCCATTTAAAAATAAATTTTAATTTTTTCCATCCATAGGAGAAAGGTAGATCTATATCTCTCACCCTGTATAAAACTCAGACTAAAGACCTAGATATAAAAACAGAAAGACTGAGCTCAGGACTTCCTAAATGGAGACATAATACCAGCAGTCAACACACATGATCATATCAAATTTAAAAGCTTCTGTATAGAAAGATAAACAAGCAACAGTGTGAAGAGACAACTTACAGAATGAGAAAATACCTTGCCAGCCACTCCTCAGACAAAGGACTGACAACTAGAATATGTAAAGAACTCAAAAATAATTGGACCCTAAAAAACAAAAGACTGAATCAAAAAACTAGAATGAATAGATATTTCTCAGAAGTATACAAATGGCCAACAAAAACAAAAAGTATTCAGTATCTTTGGTCATTAGAGAACTGAAGTGAAAATAGCTTCAAGATGCCCCTTACTCCAGTAAGGATGGCTGCGGTGAAGGACTTAAAAAACAAAAATGCTGGTGACATTGTGGGGGAAAAAAGGGAACATTTTTACCATGTTGCTGGGAAGGTAAGTTACTATAATCACTATGGAATTTCTTCAAAAAATGAAACAAATTCCATTTTCCCCAGGTATGCATCTTTTGAGAATCCTTCCAAAAGAGCTTGGGTCATCATGTTACAGGCCAAAAGATCTGTTTTCTTGCCAGTGCTGTGCTGCTGTCATTTTATAGTGTTACAGCACAGCTTGAACTCTGGGGTTGTGATGCCTTCTGCTTTGCCTTTTGTTGCTCAGATCGTTTCATCTGCTCTAGTTTCTTCTGGTTCTCTGTAGATTTTTAGAATTTTTTTTTCTATTTCTGTGACAATGTGTTTTCATTAGGCTTGCATTAAATCAATATATCATTTTTGTCAACATCAATTCCGTATACCCATGTTTATAGTAAACCCCTAATCACTAAATCTTGTTGTGGACTATATGCCCCTCAGTAAATGAATAAAGAAAATGTGGTCTATAAATATAATGGAAGAGTACTTAGCCATGAAGAAGGATATGTTTGAGTCACTTGTAAGAAAATGAATGCATCTTGAGACCATAATACTAAGTGAAATAAGTCACACACACAAGATTAAGTATTTCATAGTTTGTCTGAGACCCAAAATATAAATAAGTTAAATTTAAAATAAATCAGCTATTAAGAAACAAGGAGTAAAACTGATGAAGATGGTCTCTGAATACCTAAGATGAAAATAGTTACTATGTATTTTGAGTATATGCTGATAAAATTATTTTTAAAAATGACTTACAATATTTGTATACATTGATACAGGGTCTCTCTAAGTCCTTAAGTTGCCCAGGCTTGTGCTTGAACTCTTCCCATCTCAGTCTCTAGGTTACACTACGTGGAGCTACCTGACTGGTTTTGAATGCACTTCTAAACTTGATCTTTCTTCACACAATGCTCAAAATAAAAACTGTTGCTTTGGGTAGCTATCAAGAGACCTCTGGTCTATGGCTACTTCTCCTCTTTGGTAAGATCTCTTAAGCATAGTTATGGCCTTGCCAGGACATCAATGCCACCTTTCCTCCTGCATGATGCCCCGATTTTAGAAGCTGAGGGCTCTGTAAAGGTGGGAAGTAGCCCCAGGTCTTTGCAGTGTGCCTCTCCCACTGTGAGGCCTCCTGCTGCACAGTCTGGGCACACAAAGTGTCAGTATTCTCAGAAGTGTCATGTTCAAGACAAGGTCTCTGTTTCTTTCAAGGGATTGAACAGAAGAAGGAAACCTTTCACACCTGACCAGAATGCAGCCTCAGCAGTAGGTGCCCAGGGACAGCATGACCTTCCCCGGAAGGGAATGCTCAGGTCTGCAGCTGAGGACAGAGAGAAACATTGTTTCTTGACTACACCACCAAGGAGGAGATTTTCCTTCTAGCGAAGCTGAAGAGCAGAGGGAGGAGAGAGTCTAGGCTCAAACACCAAACATTTATTTTTCTTGCTCAGTTTTAGTAGTCTTTCTTGAATAAATGTCTCTTGATTTGTTGTCTGTCTCTATGATCATTTAGAGAGATTTAAAATTAGGATATTTTAAATGAGGAAATTTGATAATTTCACCACCTTCACTGGTTTGGAAGGAATCAGGCCCATAGAGATTCTCCTATTGCCATGCTGGAGAGCTCTGTAGATTCACTTTAAATCTCACTTAATTTTTTGTTGAAGTCTCTTTTTTCCCCAAGCAATTTTCAGACGCTCATCCTTTTTTTCAAGACTAATTCAGTATTTCCTTTTCTGTCCTATGGTCTTCTTCTAGATAAAGGCCTTACCCCTCTTCTGGTGTCATTTTTCTCTCAGTCCACTGTGTTGTTGTATAGTTACTTGCCTTCTCTGTGGCTTCTTCACTAGGCTTTTTGCTCCTTTGAGGAGTAAACTGCTTGACTAATGAATCTCAGACATGTTCTATATGGACTTCGTGTTGGCCACTTTCTCTTCAGCCTGTACATATGTGCAACTCATAAAGGCAGAATCACTAGCAAAAATAGTAATAATTTATGTGTGGCAAGTATTTTTCTTCACATTTTTACATATATTCATAATGTAATCTTTACAGTGATTTATTGTGCATCATTTTATATGTGTAACCTTTTTTATTCCTCATTTACAATGAGAAAAATGAGACACAGAAGTCTAAGTCATTTGCATAACATTGTTTCCTAGTAAGCGATAGAGTTTGAGTCCAGTCTAACTCTTCACTGTTCACAAGGCTTGTCTAAAGGGTGCTTTAGGCACATCCTATGTACTCACAAGCAAGCAATTAAATGAATAGGTGCTGGGCTGGGGATTCAACTCAAGTGGTACCACACCTGCCTTGGAAGCACAGCGGCCTGAGTTTGATCCACAGTACTGCAAAAACAAACAAATAAAACCAGTTCAAATAAATAACTGATTTCCATTTTTAAAAATAAGTACCTGTATCCACAATTGCAAATTTCAATTAAAGAAAGGGATATCTGAACTGGTGATGTATTCTAGTTATAGAGCCTAGCATGTGGAAAAAGCTCTAGGCTCAATAACCAGGGCAAGGAACAGACCAAAAGGAGTATCCATTCATTTATCTGGTTTTGTATCTTATGAAAGAGTCTGCATCTTATCACCATACTCCTCCTTAAATACCAAAATCTAGAACAACATCTGGCAAGACCATCTGCTTGACATCTAGCTAATTGTCTTGGGTCCAAAAAGTCCGTAAGCACACTATATTGTCAACGATGGCACATGTGGTCTTGTCTCACCAATAGGCAGTCAGAAGTGTAGCTTCTTCCATTATTAACAGTCACCCTATTGTTTTCCTGGCATTTGTACCCTTTTTCTTTTTACACTTGATCTTAGCCAAAGGCCAAGAGGGATACCTTTTTTAAAGATAGTTTTACTTCTACTGTTCTATCATCTTCATGGAAGGTACATTCTACCATGACTTTGCATTCATTTCTCTATCTCTGGCTCTCTCTCTCTCTCTACACGCACACACACACACACACACACACACACACACCAAGTCTTCTTGCAGGTGAGCTCTAGTAACGTCACACTTTACACTTGCTCTTCTGAGAGTGTGTGGGGGGGTCTTCTCATTCGGGAAACTGCTGCTGCCTTGGTGAGCTGAATGGCTTCCAAAGT